>OY744617.1:11700865-11725865 GCA_963556255.1 Allolobophora icterica | reverse complement strand
AAATGCTCAAAATTGTAATGCGTTCCAATTCGGATGAGAACTGATATGACTCAGGGTACACGATCTGTGCATAGTGACTTCTGACCTCTGACCGCAGCGCTGCCAAAATCTTTCGCTGTCCAAAGTTCATACATGGAATGCACGTCAGAAGGCTGTAGAGGCGACGGACGAAGAGATGAGATGAACGCATAAATCAAGAGATCCGTCCATCCGTCTGTCCGTCTGTCTGTCTGTCCATCTTTCTGTCTGCCTGTCTACCTATCTGTCTGCCTGTCTGTCTGCCTGTCTTTCTGTCTGTCTGTCTGTATGTCTGTCTGTCTGTCTATCCATCTATCTATCTGTCTGTCCGTCCGTCTGTGTCCGTCCGTCCGTCTATCCAACCATCCATCTATCCCTCTGTGTCCGTCCGTCCGTCTGTCTGTCTGTCTGTGATTGTCTGTCTGTGATAGTTTGTCTGTGATAGTCTTCTGTGATAATCTGTCTGTGATTGACTGTCTGTGATTGTCTTTCTGTCTATGATAGTCTGTCTGTCTGTGATAGTCTGTCTGTTTGTGATTATCTGTCTGTCTGTTTGTGATTATCTGTCTGTCTGTGATAGTCTGTCTCTGTTTGCGATAGTATGTCTGTTTGTCTGTGATAGTCTGTCTGTTTGTCTGTCTATGATAGTCAATCTGTCAATCTGTCTTTGTACGGCCCAGCTATTTTACGTAAAATTTTCAGAAATATGTTTCTCAAGGATGCCTATCTAAGTATCATCAGGCAAATTAGTTGTTTGAAACTTTTTGGCCCAGGGATCCTTATTTTTCTAGGCATAGCTCGCGGACCCAAATATTTAAAATGTAATATTTATCACTTAAAATAACTACCAGCACCATCACAGAAACGGTGTGATCCAATACCCAAACCGACCCGTAGGCCTATAGCTTGCTATCAACGATGCTATATAAATTGTCGTAATTACAATTACAATCTAATAAATTAATCCATCCATCATTCGATCTATCTATCTATCTATCTCTCTGTCTGTCTGTCCGTCCGTCCGTCCGTCCGTCCGTCCGTCCGTCCGTCTGTCTGTCTGTCAGTGGTTAAATTAAAAAAATAAAAGACGTAAACGTGTCTCCCTGACTAGGCCTATAGCTGAGGTTCTCTAGACTTATTATTACGACTCTCTGAAAATTGTCTTGTTAATTTTATCTCCATTTTCGTATGAGTTGTAATGAAAATTTGTGTCTAGAGTTACAAATTTTAATGCTCTGAAACTTACTCCCTTACTAATTCGTCGCTGCGTTCAGCCTCATGGCTGTTTCCGGTCGAATAATGTTAGATGTTACGATGGAAGCATGCTGAGATTAATCTATATTCATCTGAAGTAAATGTAGAAAAATAATACTGAACTATTGAGCTAATGGTGCACAACACTAAAGGCAATTAATGCGTTTGATGTTTATAAGAACTGTACAGGTTATAAAGGATATTTCTTATTTTATATTGAACATTGCGTTGGCTCACCCATAGATATATGGGCTCACCCGTTTGGTCTGGTGATCGACGATTGCATTTTGCATTTTGACCGTGTTTTTGCGAAGTCAGTGCGACGTCTCTTTAGAATCGAGATGTCTGAACAGTAATTTTTGTGTATTTTGGGGTGAATTCAATTTCTAGTTGGTTGGGTCATTATATTGGTAAATGCGAAGACTGAGTGCCTGTGTATAAAAACAATATGGTTGCCACTAACTTCGCTTAGTAGTGCGCTGCTATCGGCAAACTTGCGCTATCGGGGTCCCTAATTGTGCAACCTGGCTATATTCAAAATTCAAGGTGACTGTATAACAAGAGGTCTAACCGTAACACTAATAGGCCTAGTTTAATGAAACAAGTTATCAGCAAATATTCGTTCTGCATTTGCAGCACCGCCACACATTCACCCAGTTTGGCTGATTGTTTCAATAGTGTATACGGGTGTGCACACGTGCCACAATGAACCTCGCTATTCATAATTTTGTGTCTTGCAAATATTGCAAAAACACTCAACTCATCTTTGCAAATCTCGTTCAACTCGAACAGGTTCATGAAGGTGTAAAATAAAGATTGACCGTTTTAAAATTGTGCAAGTTTAGACGTTTATTTGGTATAACTATAGAACCGGGGACCGAAATTTTATGCGTGGCTTGGGAATGTTTGTGTGAGCACTGTGATTGGTTGACCGAAGTAACCACGGACTATATATCCTGAGAGGTTACTTTACAGAGTTTAATATCACGTAAAAAGCTAAAGGTAAACGTTGTACATCCTGAAGAGAATGTACACAAACTTCCAAACACAGCTTAACTCGCAGGTATAGCTTTTTTAGTCGCACAAATACATAGGCTACACTGGCCCTAACCGACCCTCTCGACGCTTGCCTGACCCTAACCGACCCTCACAACGCAGACACCCACCCAGAGTACATAGGCACCCCGATTCTACACGTTCGCCAAATATTTTTCTCTTGTAGAGATACTCCAGTGTGCTTAAATTGTCTTTACAAAACGTGTTGATCTGGAAAATATTCATTTTCGCTTCAAACTTCGAACATTTTTATGACAATGCCTGTAAATGACAGATACTAATGAGTATGCTCCATTTGTAAATGAATACTCCAGGTATACTTCAAATCAGCCAATCACATTGTGCCATTCCGACCATGCGTAAAAATCAGTCCCCGGTGCTATAGTTATGCCGTTTCTTTTATGACGCCTTCCTGTCAATGATGATTAGCGTTTCATGCATGTTTAGAGTCTATGCAGTTGTTTAAATAGTCGGAACCATTGTTCTAGAAACTAACCTTATTAGTGTCATCGGTACTAACTAACTTCCCTCCGTCCATTGCGATCGCTTAATTGCCATGATCTTGTGCCACGAGCCAGGATCACTATGGCCAAAACTCGAGCCTTTTCTTGCACTGATCCTGCTCTATGGAATCAACTCTCTCCATTGACACATGCTTCTTTACTTGCTGGTGGCCCAAGTGCCTCGTTCCGCTGTCTTAAAGCCACTTTCTATTCACTGGGTCTTTCGCCCTGGGAGTGCCTCTGATTAGCGAATACTGTGAGAGGCGCTTTATAAATGTTTAGATACAATACAATACAAAAATAAAATACTAAGAATATTGAGGTAAACTTTTGCACATCATATTCTAATACATTAATACACATTCTGTGCAAATTTCATCAAAATCTGAGATGGTCGAGTGGGAAACTTCCAAAAAATTTGTTGATCTGAGACGGAATGACCCAATATCATTTCTCTGAGCTGATGATACTGAAATCTACATTTCATTTGACTGTTTGAGTTGTCACTTGTCTGTGCAGCTGTTGTCCACTACCATTGAGAGGGTGCAGTCTTGGATAGAGGCCGATAAACTCCTTAATCTATTGAAAACGTAATTCCTATTATTGGGCACTCAACAGCAACATAAGTTGCATAAGAAATTTAAATGAATGTAATTAAGTGACTCTCTTGTTGGTTTGACTGGTCATAACTTGGGTGTTTTTTTATTCTATGTCTCTTACCATTTATGTAAGTCATGAACAATCGTCTCATAAACAGAATTAGGCTTAACGTTCCCATTTGTTCAAGGCCACCTTTGGCAAATGCATTGGTTTTAAGTTGCCTGATTTTCTGTAACTCACTTGTTGTTATTAGATAGTCAAACATGATGAAACGCTAGAGTTCAGAACTGTGGCTATGGCTATAAGTGATATGTCTATATATAACCATATAACCTCTGTGCTTAAAACTTCGCATTGACTTCCATGTTTAGCAAAGGATTTGTTTTAAGTCGGGACTCATAGTTTACCAAACTTTAAATACTGGCCAACCACAATATTTAGTGAGTCTTGATTTCTCATATTTAACATTGGTCAACAAGGTCATCTAATAATGATAATAGTTAGGAACATCTATTTGCACTGATATCTAATGCGCAAGGCCTCAACCGACTGTGCACTAACATCAAGCCGTAATTATCTCATTATCTTTATCTAGTCGTACCTAGTACTAGAACTGTTCATGGTGAACGAGGTGTTCCTGTTGTTGGACCAAGAATTTTGAACGTTTTTCCTGTATCCAGGGCTGTAGTCGAGGGTATACGCGGGTATACAGCGCATACTAGCCTCTAGAGACCGTATACTCGCCCCACAAAATATTTCTACTCGCCTCTAATTTGTTTGGGAAAACTAACCGTTAGAGTATACTCGCCTCTAATTTGTTTGGGAAAACTAACCGGTAGCATGTACTCGCCTCTAATTTTACCACTACAGACCTGCCTGTATCTGTACATTCTGCTCAATCGCTTATGTCACTTGGTTCTCAGCTGAAGACCATCAGTTCTTGACGCCAGCCATTTGGCGGCAATGGGTACAAATAAATGATCTCCCTTGTCCTCGGTTGTTTGTCAAATCCATTGCCCCTTAATGCTAGTCCAAGTGATGTTATGTCCTCATTTATGTTATGTCCTCATGTATATTATCTACCCAGCTTAGTCTTGGTCTGCCTTTGTGTCTTTTTCCTTCAAATCTTTCATGTAGTGCACTGTGTGGGATTTGGTCAACTAGCATTCATTCTACATGTCCAGACCATCGGAGTCTTCGTTGAATGACTTTGTCTAGTAGAGTTGTTTGGATACCTAATGTCTTATGTCATCGTTTCTCATTTCTGTAATCTTGAAATCCCTGTGATCTACTGCAGCCAGCTCATTTCTGCTGTCAGAATTCTTCTCCTTGTTTTAGTATTGTCCAACATTCTGATCTATGTAGGAAATTCGGTTGTATTATCGTCTCGTATATATTTTTGTCTTAGTTTTCTTTGTTAAATCTCTACTTCCTGTTCATATCCTGTTCATTATTCCAAATCAATCAATCAAGCATTTATATAGCGCCCCTTCAAGGAAGCTATTGAGAGGCACTCCCAGCCCAACCCTGGCGAAAGAGAACAGTCGTCTTTAGAGCAGAGAAGAAAGCGGTGGATGAGTCTCGAGGAAGAGACCGCAGCTCAGGAGGAAGCCTGTTCCAAACTGCGGGTCCAACGACGTAGAAAGTGCGCTGCTGCATAGTAGCAGTGCGTGCGAAAGGAACAGAGAGATCACCGCAGGTGGCAGAGCGAAGAGAGTGGTGACCATGTGGACCCAAATGCCCGTGAAGCGCATCTAATTCTCCTTTGTATATCTTTGTCGTTGCTGCCATCTGTGTTTATTCACCCTCCTAGATAGATGAATTGTCCACTCATTTGTTGTCTCTCACTTTGACTATTGCAGTGCTGTCTTCCTTGGTCTCCCAGAATCTCAAATTGGGTGTGTGGACCGGGTCCTGCGCACAGCGGCACGCCTTATTGGTCGCATCCCGAGATTTGGCCATGTCACTGAGTACATGTGGTTTGTTTTGCATTGGTTTCCTGTCCTGCAGCATATTGCCTATCGGGTCTCGGCCCTAGTGTGGTGCTGCTTGTGGGAGAGGCCCGTATGTGTTTGCGAGAGTACTGCTGCTTCACCCTGAACATCCCCGCACTCTTCGAAGCAGGCTCACTGACTGCCCTTAGGCAGCAAGTGCTTTTTCCATTGCTGGCCCTGCAATATGGAATGCTGTAGTGCTTCACTTGATCCCAAACACCCATTCTACAACATTTTACTCAAATCTCAAGACTGTACTGTTCAGCTGGGGGTTGGGTCGGGAGTGTTTCTGAGTAGATACCTTGAAGAGGCGCTATATAAATTCTTCGTATGAATAAATGTTCTGCTTGCTCAATAGCTTCTTGTATTGTGGTGGTCATTGGTGTCTCTTTGGTCTTTTCAATGACCATTGTTTTGGTTTTCTCTGCGTTGATCATTAGGCTAAATCTTCTACTGGTTTTGTCAATCTGTGTGGTAATATCTTGTAGTTCTAACTTCGTCCTGTTCTAGTGAGGAGGCCAATGTCATCAACAAATCGGAGATTATTCACCAGCAATCCATTTAATTTAAGACTTGCCTTATTAAAATTGCTTATGCACCATAGGCTGCTTCTTTCTTGTAGCAGGCTCAGGTTTTGGATATTGACCTGATTATAGCTCGGTTTTGTTGTGCCATTAGTTGATGCCTCATGTATTAGACACCAGTGTGATAGAAGTTTCTAATCTATATAATAAAGCGAGAATTCTGTGTGTGTGTCCCTCTGTCTGTCTGTTTGACCGGGCTTAACTTCTACAATTTTGCACCTTTTCACTCCAAACCTTCACTGCTGTGTCGGCCTCGACTTCGGACACCCAGTGGAGGGGTTCACGTCCCCCGTTTTCACCGCTACCATGGTGAAAAACGGCCAAAACATCGCCCCAAGCGATAGGAAAATTACCGTTCCGCCAGTGACATTAGGCTTACTGCATTGGATGCAGTCCCTGCAGTGACATTAGGATTACTGCATTGGATGCATGCACGTGTAACAAACATCGAAGATAAATTTATTGTTGGTAAGTCCATTTGGGGGTGGTGGGGGTGGTGGTGGGGGTCGTGGGTGGGGGGTGGGGGTGGGGGTCGTGGGTGGGGGAGACGGGTGGTGGGTGGTTGGGGTGGTGGGTGGGAGTGGGGGGTGGGGGTGTGGGGTGGAGGGTGGGGGGTCGTGGTGGTGGGGGTGGTTGGTGGGGGAGGTAGGGGTGGTGGGTGGGGGGTGGTGGTGGGGGTGGTGGGTGGGCGTTGGAGGTGGTGGGTGGAGGTGGGGGGTGGAGGTGGGGGTGGTGAGTGGGGGGTGGTGGTGGGGTGGTGGGTGGTAGGGGTGGGGTGGTGGTGGGGGTGGGGTGGTGGGGGGTGGTGGTGGGGGTGGGGTGGTGGTGGGGGTGGGGTGGTGGGGGGGTGGGGGGGGTGAGGGGGGTGGGGGCGGGGTGGGGGGGGGGGTGGGGGGTGGTGGGGGGTGGTGGTGGTGGTGCAGGGATTGAAACTTATAACCGGTGGAGGTGGGGGTGGTGGGTGGAGGTGGTGGGGGTGGGGGTGGTGGTGGTGGTGCAGGAATTGAAACTTATAACCCCGGCAACGCCGGGTAAACCAGCTAGTTAATAATAATAATAACATAATAATAACATTAATCTTTATCTTTATCATTGTCTTTTGACTAACTTCATCTTATTGACTGTCCTCTTGCTAAGCACATATGTTTTTACATATGAGGTCAAACCAAGGACTCGAAGAAGTATGCGAATTGGTTCAGTTTAAAGTGCTAACTGCCACAAAACTATTTATTGACTTGTTAGCAGTGTTATTTTAGTTCCAGCATTAATTTCTATTCCAGTTCTTATTCTATTCCACTGCTATCATTTTAGTTCTAGTTCCTCTTAAGAAATAACTTTTACTCTTATTCTAGTTCCTCTATGAAATAAATTTTATTCTTATTCTAGTTCCACTTCCTCTTTATAATTAATTTTAGTTCCAGTTCTAGTTAAAAAAATTATTTGTAGTTCCACTTCCAAATCCACGTACAGTTCTCGCAGTTCTAACATGAACGGTTAATGTCTGTCGGACAATGTGAATGCGACTGTTAATAAAACAGTTTATAGGTAGACACACTAAAACCTTACCAGTCAATTATTTTACTGTTGAGTTTAAAAAACACCCGCATCTCAAGGGAATTGCGAATCGATTTTTGCGACCTGTAGACATCCATCCTGCAACAGAAAAGATTCTACGAATGCCTCTGGTGTGGGAGCTGAAACTAAATCCTCTGTTATAACAGCGAGCTGTGGGTAAACCGAGTGTCTACTCTGCCAGAAGTCAAAGGGACTAGGAACAGCGACATGTTATTCAGTTTCCTGAATGTATTTAGAAAGTTCTGCTGTCAGGAGCATGTTTCATGGGGGAGTCTGAGTGCCTCACTCTTGTTGCCAGAAGTTTGAATCAAAGAGCATATATTATTTATAGAATATAGAATATACGTAGGAGCTTTGGAGCTTTAGTCTATCAGCGCCGCACCGTGACGTTAATCAAGAGCCGTCGTCATTCCGCATAGTTATTAGTTAACATTAGAATTATCGGTTGGGCAGCTTAAAAATTAATTTTTATTCTATTCCGTTCTCGTCTTAAAAATTAATTTTTATTCTATTCCGTTCTCGCTCTATAAAAATATTGAAATTTTTATTCCTATTCTATTCTCGTTCCACATTTATTTTTCGTTCCGTGGAACTAATTTAAAATAATTATTATTCCTATTCTATTCTTTGGAACTGAAATAACACTGCTTGTTAGGTTGTGATTTGACTGATTTGACATTATTCAGGGTTACACAGTAATGGAAACATTGAGAAGGTGTTTGCAACTTTCCCTGCAGTTTCTACAAATTACAGTACATGATTAGTTGTATGGATATTATGTTTTATGTTTGAAACTCCTTTTAGAATAAGTGGCAGTTTAGATGACAAATTTATATAAGTATTTAAATCATAACAATGATTATAGCTACTGTTTTGCAAGGTGCCTATGTCATTTAAATATAGCTGAACAGTTGCTGGTGCATACCTTAACATAACAATTTCAGATTGTAAAGTTCTTGTATGTTTGAAATAGTTCATTTAATTGTGTGCTATTAAAAATGTACTAAATAAATTTAATGCAGTTCAGCAATTGGTTTCAGGTTTATTTACAGTATTGTATTGTATTTATGCATTTATAAAGCGCCTCTCGCAGTACAACCTAATCAGAGGCGCTTTGGTACTACATAGCTTCAGATGCGCTTTTAAAGCAACTTTGCACCCTTTCCTGTTGATCTTGCAGGGCTAACTGTAATACATGGTGGGGTTCTCGATACTGTTCAATACAGCAAAAAATCTGATTAGATCCAATGTAGTGTGTAAACTCGATGCTGAATTTTAGGGAGCAGGCTATACAAATAACCGCATACACTAGATTTAGATGCAGGTGTTGTCCACATCGGGCACACACCCTTTTTTGAATTTCTCTGCTGTTACATAAACCATCCCTCGAACCCTTTGGTGGTGACCTTTATGGATGACTCTGGGCAGTTTTTCTTTGTATCATAAAGCAAATATGCTCAGTCTAAGTTACTAGTAAATGTAATTATTTTACCGATTAGCTGTATTTTTGGAATGTGATAGATTTTTGGTAATTGTCTGTAATGATGATAATATTTCTCTGTCCAAGGTGCAGTCAAAAGAAACGTGAAATCCACCGTCACAGTATAGTCGGATGGAAGTTAGCAGGTGCTTGACTGTGCACAAATTCATGGCAGGAGCAATGCAGCAAAGCTGAGAAGAAATGCAACGTGTTTCTATTGCAGTTGACATTGATAGTGATGAATGCTAATTTTATCATACGCCAAACTTTTCACTCTAGTTTTTAAATGATTGATTTCCGATTTCATCTAAGAGTTATTTAAATTCCATGCTTCCGTAATCTGAATTTAAACATGATCTTGGAACTTACATGGATTTCTAATATTTGTGATTTAAAATATAACTTCCTTATTGACTGCTTAACATAAGAACTTTATTAAGCCATGCTTTTAGTCATGTACCAAGAATTGAGTGTTTCCTGATGTCTTGCTTGAATGATTTTATCAGTAGCATTTACATTTTAGTATAATGATGCATACTTTCATTTGTGCTATAGAGCCATATTGGGATTAAATGTGATCACAGGGACAACCCTTTTGCTCTGGCCATGTGGGCTGAATATGTTATGGGCTCCATGTTAGTCCAAGACCAAGGGCAGGCCATTGGGAAATGCTATTTAACCCATATTGGCATTCCAGAGGCTGCCCAGTGGGTGAAATGGACAACCCAGGTTTACCCACTTGGGACTAACATGGAGCCCATAACTAAATTGACATTGAGCCCATGTGGATTGCCCACATGGGGCCCAGTTGAGCTACCCACTTGGGCCTGACATGGAGCCCATGGCCAAATCGACATTGAGCCCATCTGGGCTGCCTATGTGGGGTCCATATTGGCAACCCATATAGGCTGCCCAGATGGGGCCCACCTTTAGCCCATGTAGGCTAATTCCTGGGCTACCCACTTGGGCCGGACATGGAGCCCACGGCCAAATTGACATCGAGCCCATCTGGGCTGCCCATGTGGGGCCCATATTGGCAACCCATATAGGCTGCCAAGATGGGGCCCACCTTTAACCCACGTAGGCTAATTCCTGGGCTGCCCACTTGGGCCGGACTTGGAGCCCGCGGCCAAATTGACGTCGAGCCCATCTGGGCTGCCCATGTGGGGCCCATATTGGCAACCCGTATAGGCTGCCCAGATGGGGCCCACCTTTAGCCCATGTAGGCTAATTCCTGGGCTGCCCACTTGGGCCGGATATGGAGCCCGCGGCCAAATGGACATCGAGCCCATCTGGGCTGCCCATATTGGCAACCCATATAGGCTGCCCAGATGGGGCCCACCTTTAGCCCACGTAGGCTAATTCCTGGGCTGCCCACTTGGGCCGGATATGGAGCCCGCGGCCAAATGGACACCGAGCCCATCTGGGCCGCCTATATGGGCCCCACTAAGTAGCCCATGTGGGGCCCACATGGGGCGGACTTGGGCATGCTGGCTGGGTAAGTATTGTTCTGTAGGTCCTCCAACTATAACAAGAAGACACAATGAACTAAATGACACAATAAACTAAACAATCGAAGTTGAGAATTGAGAAGTAGGCCCTATAACCGAAAAATAGTTGGTTCAGTTTCGCCGCCTAGGGAATTTTATTGAACTGAAAATGTGAAAACGATCGTAATTATGAAATTTTCGTGAATCAAAACTAGAGGCCTATGCCAGTTCTGTTGGAATATTTCAGTCAAAATTCAAATAAGAGTCATTTTCCGGTAACATGTCACATTCACTAATTGAAGAAGCAAAAATTTTTTGCAAATTAGATTGACTTTTGTTTGGAGCAAATATTTGAATATTTCTATCTCATAAATATATATTTGGTTTTGCACTAAGATGTAAAATTATGAAGTTTTAGCAGAAAAATATCCCTACTGAAATATTTGTCCACTCCGTTACTCCTCCGTTACAAAACACCTATGAGCTATGTATATATAGTAGACAGCTTCCTGTAGCGTAGTTTGACATGCCAATATGTTTTTAGTATTAATATTTATAAAATAAATATAAAAGAAATTAGGGCCTACAATACAAATGATTATTTAATTCCATCACATTTTTAATTTTGTTAAGATATTCCACTCCGTTATCGAAATAAAAATAGGGGACCTAGCCAATGTAAAGTTGAATGTTTTTTGGCCAAATAACAAAATAAAAATCACTTGAGCCAATCATTCCCAATGATCAAATGAACAGAAAACATTAAACTATTTATGATTTCGTCTGTAAAATCTGCTCATAACATCAAAATTACATTAAAAAAATTACCACACTAAAACATAGAATAAGATAATAAAATTTGGAAAAAAAGACAATTAAAATGTTACCAGAGTATAAAAATAATACTAATATCCTAAATGAAAAGCATTATAGCAAGGATTCCATAAAAGGTCCTTGGCATCATAGTAAAGAAGGTATTACAAACCAATTAATCTGAAAAGAGAAGCTAAATGGAAGCCCAGCGAACACTAAAGGAAATCTGTAATTTTTGTTAGAGGCAAACAGATTCAGAAAGAGAGAGACAGACAGACAGACAGACAGACAGACAGACACAGACACACAGACACAGACAGAGAGAGACAGAGAGAGATTTGAAAAGAAATTGAAGAAGTTTACTAATTAAACAATATCAGAAAGCATCCTAATAATAAAGGTTTTTCTAACGAAATTATCAGTAATCACTTTTCAGCAATTCAACATTTTATCCGTATTTTGCAAATTGATGTGAACGAAATTTGAAAGCAGCTGATTTCAAAACTACCAGTTTAGCAAGTCAGACTCGAATCAAAATCAATTCCTTCGCTGAGAAAATTCAAAAATGCATACATGATGCAACATGAAATTTCTTTTCTTTGTCAAAGACTCAGAGTCAAATAATGCTGAATCACACTAGCACAACTGAGGGGGTTGGAAATGACCCTCTGGGGTTTGCAATGAAGACTTAAATGTGGGGTCCTTAGAAAGACTAGTGGGTTGAAACCCCAGCTCCAACCCCCATGACAATTCCCACCCTCAGTGGCGGCGATCTTGTTTAACAGGTGGGGGGACATTTTGGAACTAATCTGGTGAAAAAAAGAGTTTTGAACTAATCTGGTGAAAAAAAGAAGTCAAACAAATTTTCCGCGCTGACGCGCGAAAAATTTGTTACCTTTTTTGGGGTTTCCTCTAAATTTCGGGGTCCGATGTATGGCGTGTCCCCCCCACTCTTGAAGGTGGGGGTCTTGTCCCCCTCGACCCCCCCGGGATCGCCGCCCATGATTGGTGCAGTCATATATAGAAATAGTTACGCTGTTGTAAGTTCCAGATTAGATTGGACAGACCATCGAAGACAGACTGAGGTAGACAGAGATAGAGAGCCAGACAAGTACACAGCTCTCTATCCAACTATCTATCGATCCACATATACAAACGCAGACAGACCCAGACAAGCTTACGTACACAAAGGCAGAGAGAGCCATGTAATTACAGTTACTGGCGAGTATATATCGTTCAACTTTCGACCCTTTCAAATCTCGTCAACCATCCACGAAACCCTTCGTCGTAAAAAGACCAACGCTGTAGCCGAAATCTCGGAGCGGATGTCGTAAAATGCAATGGTCCAGAATTAAATTCTTGTCGTTACCATGGTCACTGCGGGGTACTAGTGTAGTGATGGATTTTTAGAGAGTTATGTATAACTTACATGTAATGATAACTGGCATCGGATCTTACGCCCGTTACTTTTGCCAATTCCTACCAATGTCATTGGCTTTACATAGGTTCCGCAATGATTGTTATTCAATTCTTCACATATACATGGGCGAATTTGTGGGGGCATGGGTATCCCTTGTAGGGATACCCATGCCCCCACTTTTTGGACTGGAGGGTACCGTTTCCCAACTGAGATCTCTGGAAAGGCACAATAATAAAATATTGATTGGCATTGTTAAGAAATTGGGAGGTACACTACGGTACCCCAGTCTAAAAAGTGGGCCACGGTACCCATCGCACCCCTCACAAACAACGCCTATATATGGGTGAAAGTGACCCACAAGTTAGAGACTCTTCTGGCGGCGGGGTCTTCGGTGAGTCCGTGACCTCTTTTAGTATAAATAACAACGACGTGAACGATAATGAAATAATGACTAATACCGGTGATCGGATGGAGCATCGAAAGATGTAGTCAGTGAAAACTTGAAGTAGGAGAAGAATTAAAACATGCAGCCAGATATTGGTAGTTCTGTTTGGAACGCTTTAAGGTAATTTTGCGTGTACCGTAACCTAAATTATCAGTTATTTTTCTACTGCTAATTATAATGTCACTTCCAATAATAATTTCACGGCAATTTGGCCAAAAACGTAACATGTGACCAGTTCCCCCACTGATTTCCTTAACTAAGAAAAGTGGAATAAGAACTAGCTTACCAATGAGATTGTAAGGTACACTGAAGATAGAAAAAGAACAATGACGTGCCGCTGCCAATCTTCGCCATGCAGTCAACCTACAGGTAAAACTGCATGCCCAGAGACCACCACGAGGAGGTGTTGGCAAAGGTCTCCGTAGCCCCTTCATTTCAGCGCTCAGGCAGTGGAATTTCATCGCCAGTTTGGCAGTATACTAGGCTGACCAGACGTCCCGGTTTTCCCGGGACAGTCCCGATTTTCTGCTAGCTGTCCCGGCTGCCGGGAAAGGTAGGCCAAACCCTAAAAATGTCCCGGTTTTTAAGAATTGACCTGACTTATCAACGTCTCCCTGATTTTACTACTGGCATCTGGCGAGTAAATTCATTTTTAACTTCACTTTTCTTTGTTTATTACCATGCATAATACGGTAATACCTCTTCCGGTTCTAAACGTCATATTGTCGTAGTTCAATCTTTTTATATTATGCAACTTCGTTGGAATATTCTGACATGTGGGAAGTTAGTCACGCACCATTCAAGCAGTTCAGTTGGTTGAACTTGAGAGGAACAATTACTTGGGATATGTTTGAAAAAATACAATGCACTGTTTGATGAAATGATATGCGTTTGTAATTTTGTTAGTCGAGAAAAAGTGGAACAATGGAATGAAAACAATGTTGCGGTGGATAGCAGATCGGTGCAGATTTTCAATGATCTGCAAGAACGAGAGATAATAATTTCTTCCAAATTTGAAAATGATTCTACAATTCTTGTTAGCAATTCCTGGAAGTAATGCTCCAGTTGAGCGAGTTTTCTCACTGATGAACTCTTATTGGTCAGATCAAAAAAGTCGATTAATTATCAGAAGATACTTGAAGCTGTTATGCTAGTGAAAGTGAATATGGAAGAAACATGTGTTGAATTTTATGACAGAATATTAGCAGACAAAAAGCTTTAAAGAAGCATACATTCAAGCGCCAAATATTAGTGACTGATTTGATAAATTTATAATTAAATTTAAAAGCATGATTTGCAATAAAATCTTTCAGTTATACCAATATAATGTATATTGTATATTATTGTATAAGCATAAAATAGATATTTGTGCAAGTTATATTATAATTATTGACAAAACACAAATTGATTTTGTGATTGAAGTGTCCCGGTTTTTAGTTTCCAATATCTGGTCAGCCTACAGTATACCCACAGAAAGCCCAGTTTTAGAAATATTTTCAATTTGAGTAATTTCCTTTTACTTGGATGGGAATGCAAGACAAACATTAGCACTGATGCAAGTGAGAAACGACACAACTACTAGGCATTAGAATACGTAGAGAGATCGGGAGAAAGCTCGGATGTGTCATAATGCAAAATCATTTAAATCAAAGACTGAGCGACTATATTATAAGGGAACGAGAAAAGACTTGGCCTGCGTGCTAGAGTAAAATGGAATGAGAGTAAATGAAGAGCGAGAGAGCGGACAAGAGAGCGATGTTGACAGAGCGAGACGGACAGAGAAATGAAGATGGAGAACGATATACAGAGACTTAGTAATAGAGTAAGAGGAAAAGAGAGACCCGAGACAAGGTAAAACGGCAGAGCAAGAAAGATGCAGAGAGAGACAGAGAGACAGAGAAAGAGAGAGAGAGAGATGGATAGACTGTCAGATAGAGAGATAGACAGATAGATAGATGACGGACAGAAAGACAGTTAGATAGACAGATAGACAGACATACAGAAAGGTATATAGCTAGCTAGACAGATAGATACACATGAAGACAGAGAGACAGATAGACAAACAGACATTTAGACGACAGAAAGACAGACAGATAGAAAGATTGATAAATAGCGCGAGAATGACGGAAAACGCCGTTAGGTTGAGAAAAAGTTAAATGAGCATAACACTAGAAAGTAAGAGTGTCTGAAAACGCATGAATAAGGAAGAAACAAAGAGAGAGCATGCATGTGTGCATGAGAGATACGTATAGAGTAAGATAGAGATAGTGAGTATATAGGGCCTATATGAAGCAGAGATTTAGATTCTGCTTATTCGCGTAACAACTTTTAAGCAAAGACTAGGCCAGCTTAAAAAATACAACGTCAAAATGGAAAGTAAAACTGCCTGAGATGCTTGCCATGAAGGGGATACCCAAATGTAGTTTACCCACAGTACTTCTTGTCAGAAGTACATTTGGCTAAACTTTGGCACTTACTTTACCCAAATGTACTTCTTACAAGAAGTGCATTTGGGTAAACTAAGGCCATACTGAGAAAATGTGATGCATTTGGCCCATCACATTTCCCAAACAAAACATCAACAAGCAACAGTTATCAACTATATAACATTCACTGCTTAATTCAAGAATACGAATAAAGCTTGGATTGAGTTTCATTACTTGCTAGACAATAACTGCCTGCAACTCAATAACTGTTCGCCTGGGTTCAACACCCATCTATCTTTCTACTTCTTATAGTCTCCCCATTTCAATCTCAATCTAGCAGATTCATTCAACAGAATCCGCAGCTCTTGCTGTTCCTATTGACATCATTCATTCATTCTGGATATTTATATAGCACCTCTTCAAGAGACCTACTTATGTGCTCCATGGAAAACGAATGGGTAAGAGCCTGGCATTGTGTCCTTCTAGACTGGGCAGATTATTTTAATACGGTAGGCCATTCTCTATCACGCTACACTGAAATGGTAATAATTCGTCTACTGAATCACTGACACATGGAGACAATTAACACTAGCACTTATAAGAACGATGTAAAACAAAACTCGGGCACAGACAGGAAAAGAGATTGGGAGACACACAGACGTGCAAAGTCAGATGACATAGACAGAAATGATAACAGAAAGGCAGCAGACACAGATAAGCACAAACATAGACATAGACATATACAGTAGTAGCAACAGGCAAGCAAGAAGACCTCACGTAAGACACAGAAAGTGACCAAATGTGATATGCAGCCAGACGTAAACGAAGGAACACAAAGTGTTAGAAAGAGATATGAGAGCAGACAGAAAGCAGGACATAAAGCCAGAAGAAATAAGCAGGCAGGAAGATCAAAAGTAACAAGGAGACATTGATAGAAACAGAGAGGCAGACAGACCTATAGTCAGACAAAGACACCGAGGAAAACAGATAAGAGGAGAGATCTACAGTCACACAGAGACAGGGAGAGAAACAGAGAAGCAGACAGACCTAAAGTCAGACAGAGAAAGTCAGAGAAAGACATAGGCAGACAGACTTATAGAAAGACAAAGACCATAAGTCCGTCTGCTTATCTGTTTCTCTGCTTGCCTCTGTCTTACCATAGGTATGTCTGCTACTCTGTATCTCTGCTTGTCTTTGTCTTACCATAGGTATGTCTGCTACTCTGTATCTCTGCTTGTCTTTGTCTTACCATGGGTATGTCTGCTACTCTGTATCTCTGCTTGTCTTTGTCTTACCATAGGTATGTCTGCTACTCTGTATCTCTGCTTGTCTTTGTCTTACCATAGGTATGTCTGCTACTCTGTATCTCTGCTTGTCTTTGTCTTACCATAGGTATGTCTGCTACTCTGTATCTCTGCTTGTCTTTGTCTTACCATAGGTATGTCTGCTACTCTGTATCTCTGCTTGTCTTTGTCTTACCATAGGTATGTCTGCTACTCTGTATCTCTGCTTGCCTTTGTCTTACTATAGGTATGTCTGCTACTCTGTATCTCTGCTTGTCTTTGTCTTACCATAGGTATGTCTGCTACTCTGTATCTCTGCTTGCCTTTGTCTTACTATAGGTATGTCTGCTACTCTGTATCTCTGCTTGCCTTTGTCTTACTATAGGTATGTCTGCTACTCTGTATCTCTGCTTGTCTTTGTCTTACCATAGGTATGTCTGCTACTCTGTATCTCTGCTTGCCTTTGTCTTACTATAGGTATGTCTGCTACTCTGTATCTCTGCTTGCCTTTGTCTTACTATAGGTATGTCTGCTACTCTGTATCTCTGCTTGCCTTTGTCTTACTATAGGTATGTCTGCTACTCTGCATCTCTGCTTGTCTTTTTCTTACACTAGGTTAGACAAAGACAAGAGAGAAACAGATAAGCAGACAGACCTATAATAAGCAAAGACAAGGAGAGAAACAGATAAGCAGACAGACCTATAGTAAGCAAAGACAAGGAGGGAAACAGATAAGCAGACAGACCTATAGTAAGCAAAGACAAGGAGAGAAACAGATAAGCAGACAGACCTATAGTAAGCAAAGACAAGGAGAGAAACAGATAAGCAGACAGAGCTATAGTAAGCAAAGACAAGAGAGAAACAGATAAGCAGACAGACCTATAGTAAGCAAAGACAATGAGAGAAACAGATAAGCAGACAGACCTACAGTAAGCAAAGACAAGGAGAGAAACAGATAAGCAGACAGACCTATAGTAAGCAAAGACAAGAGAGAAACAGATAAGCAGACAGACCTATAGTAAGCAAAGACAAGGAGAGAAACAGATAAGCAGACAGACCTATAGTAAGCAAAGACAAGAGAGAAACAGATAAGCAGACAGACCTATAGTAAGCAAAGACAACAGGGAAACAGATAAGCAGACAGACCTATAGTAAGCAAAGACAAGAGAGAAACAGATAAGCAGACAGACCTATAGTAAGCAAAGACAAGGAGAGAAACAGATAAGCAGACAGACCTATAGTAAGCAAAGACAAGGAGAGAAACAGATAAGCAGACAGACCTATAGTAAGCAAAGACAAGAGAGAAACAGATATGCAGACAGACCTATAGTAAGCAAAGACAAGAGAGAAACAGATATGCAGACAGACCATAGTAAGATAAAGACAAAGAGAGAAACAGATAAGCAGACAGACCTATAGTAAGCAAAGACAAGAGAGAAACAGATAAGCAGACAGACCTATAGTAAGCAAAGACAAGAGAGAAACAGATAAGCAGACAGACCTATAGTAAGCAAAGACAAGAGAGAAACAGATATGCAGACAGACCTATAGTAAGCAAAGACAAGAGAGAAACAGATAAGCAGACAGACCTATAGTAAGCAAAGACAATAGGATAGGAAGAGGACGACGTGGCATGAAGATCGGGTAGTACAATGTTCTCCACTCAACATTTCATCATTGGTTTTCCGACCTCTGTTTCTCTCATGTCTTTGTCTTAGGTCTGTCTGCTTAGGCCTATCTGTTTCCTTCGCTGTCTTTGTCTTAATTAGGTGTGTCTGCTTGTCTGTTTCTCTCATGTCTTTGTCTTAAGTGTGTCTGCTTGTCTGTTTCTCTCTTTGTCTTTATCTTACCATAGGTCTGTCTGCTTATCTGTTTCTCTCTTTGTCTTTATCTTACTATGGTCTGTCAATCTGTTTCTCTCTTGTCTTTGCTTACTATAGGTCTGTCTGCTTATCTGTTTCTCTCTTGTCTTTGCTTACTATAGGTCTGTCTGCTTATCTGTTTCTCTCTTGTCTTTGCTTACTATAGGTCTGTCTGCATATCTGTTTCTCTCTTGTCTTTGCTTACTATAGGTCTGTCTGCTTATCTGTTTCTCTCCTTGTCTTTGCTTACTATAGGTCTGTCTGCTTATCTGTTTCTCTCTTGTCTTTGCTTACTATAGGTCTGTCTGCTTATCTGTTTCTCTCCTTGTCTTTGCTTACTATAGGTCTGTCTGCTTATCTGTTTCTCTCCTTGTCTTTGCTTACTATAGGTCTGTCTGCTTATCTGTTTCTTTCCTTGTCTTTGCTTACTATAGGTCTGTCTGCTTATCTGTTTCTCTCCTTGTCTTTGCTTACTATAGGTCTGTCTGCTTATCTGTTTCTCTCATTGTCTTTGCTTACTATAGGTCTGTCTGCTTATCTGTTTCTCTCCTTGTCTTTGCTTACTATAGGTCTGTCTGCTTATCTGTTTCTCTCTTGTCTTTGCTTACTATAGGTCTGTCTGCTTATCTATTTCTCTCCTTGTCTTTGCTTACTATAGGTCTGTCTGCTTATCTGTTTCTTTCCTTGTCTTTGCTTACTATAGGTCTGTCTGCTTATCTGTTTCTCTCCTTGTCTTTGCTTACTATAGGTCTGTCTGCTTATCTGTTTCCCTGTTGTCTTTGCTTACTATAGGTCTGTCTGCTTATCTGTTTCTCTCTTGTCTTTGCTTACTATAGGTCTGTCTATAGGTCGGAAAACCAATGATGAAATGTTGAGTGGAGAACATTGTACTACCCGATCTTCATGCCACGTCGTCCTCTTCCTATACAGGAACAGAAAGAGGGCTACATTAGAAAATTTATTTGCAAATTTGCATAGCAACTGTCTAGATAAGAAATCAGTTAAGCAGATGCACAGCTGTCACCAGGTGTCGTTCGTTTTTCCCGCCACCAGAACCGCCATCTGTCGACTGATGACGATTCTCTCGAAGAAACCATGCGACTTAGACGACATCAAGTCTGACTCAGTGGCTGCGATCTTGTTTGACAGGAGGGAGGACACTTTGGAAAGGATCTGGTCACAAAAGAGTTTTAAGCTGATCTGGTCAAAAAAAGAGGTGAAAAAATTGCTTTGCGCTCACGCGCGATAAAATTTGCTGACTTTTTTTGGTGTTTCTTTAAAATATGTGGGGCGAATGTAGGCCTATGGTGTGTCCCCACTGTTAAAGGTGAGGGTCTTGTTTCCCTCGACCTCCCGGGATCGCCGCCCATGATTGAAATAGATTTTAAAAATGCATAGCTAAAGCGGATAATTAGAAAACACAGAGAAAAGTGAAAAATATAGAAAGGCTATAAACTGTATAAAATAAATTGTATAAATTAGGCCTATGTACATAGGCGTAGACTCTGGGGGTCAGCCGGGGCACGTGCCCCCCCAATAATTGAGGAGCCGGGGCAATGCCCCCCAAAAATCGAGAGGAGAATTTCTTCAAATATTAAAATATTATGTTTCAATACAGACAAATTTCTTCAGAAACAGAGACACAGAACTGAAATAGCCTAGCCTACTATCAGAAATTCATAATGGAAACAAAGATTTATTTTTATCTTCAATATCTTCAATATGAAACAAATTTACATGTAAACAAAACACCCTTTTCATACGCATTAACGTAACACCGGAACTCCGGAAGCCTCTGCTGACTGTCCAGACCAGAGGTGAAAAAAGCTTTTTCGGATTTTGTTTTAAACAACAACCAAAAGAAAACCACAAAATTTGTTTTTGTTTAAAAAAATATATTTCTTATTTTTTCAGAAGTTATTTTAATAGCATTGATCAAATGATTTTTAATTTTCGGAAATCGCCACTGAATTAAACTGAGTTGGAGCTCTTGTTCGTGCCATTTTTCATGACTTTTATGATCCGAAATCAGAAAAAGTTAAAAACAACCAAAACAACAAAAACAATAAAACCAAAAAACCGAAAAAAACAACAACAAACAACTTTTCATCTTGAAACAAATTTTTTTGCACCTCTGGTCCAGACCCCATGCCCACCAATATTTTGCCCCACCAATATTTTGGACAAGTTTACGCCAGTGCCTATGTAATATGATCGTCATGCAATATCTTAGAGAAACTAGCATATCGAAAATCAAGTGGCCAAAGGCGGCATTTTGAGTCCTTGCCCCGGGCGGCATTTCAGCTCAGCACGCCACTGCATCATCCAGCACCTTTACAAAGGCGACATATTCCAGCACCCTTACAAAGGCGACATCATCCAGTAGGCCTACCATTGCAAAGGCGACATATTCCATAACCTTTATAAAGGCGACATCTCCAGCTCGAGCCACTCCACGGGCCACATCATCCAGTGGATGCAGGCGACATCATCCAGCGGTGAGCATTTCGAGTTCGACCTTCTTAATCTCAGCAGGGTGAGGATCATATGATAAGAAACCGTCCTTAACAGAAGCGTCAGGTTATAGGGGCCTAGGCCTACCTGTTCCTGGCGAAGATGAGCTTCTAGTGGCAGCGCTGGACTTCGGTCTTCGCAGTCATCTTCCATCGATCAAACTGGACGAGAAGAACGGACCGTATCGAGTGTCGACGTATCCACAAAAGCCTCACGAAATGGCAACATAACCTACGAAACATAATCTGTCAGGTATCAAGCACAAAAGCAGACAAAATTTGCAAACTATCCGTGCCATCAGCCTATCGATCATATCGAAAATTCACGCATAATAAGTCTACATGTTTTAAAGCTCATTCACTTCATCAAATGCAGCAAATTGTTTTCTAATTAGCTGGGCAAATTACTTAAACAAATTTACTTAACTCAAACATTAATAATCAGTTTTTTATAAGGTCTTGTAACAAGATTTAGGTCTAACTAAGCCAAATTTACTCGACAACTAGGTCATTTTCTTTCATCCTTCACTCAAACGATGGGCTCGTTTCTTCCAATTATTTCGATAAGAAACAATTCTAATATGTTTACTTTATTGTTTTACCTTGTCCAACATCTGTTTCTAAACTTCCATGTCAATTATCAGCGAAAATGATTCGATTTCAGCTATAATTATTACCGAGAGCTGTGTCCGTAGACTTCGTACACGGGTAAACCTTTGCGGGTTAGGCTACTGTGGCAACGAATATGACGTCATCACATTTGTTTGTTTATATAGTTGGCTAATCATGTCATTTGATTTATATCACGTGCAACATACATCCAATCATAGGCTGCGTTCGATCCACCGATTAACTGCTTTGGCGCTCGTTCATGCATCATGACACAATTTTTTTTTATCCATACCGCATTGGATCTAGTTCAATTCACTTTAATTGCTGAACGTAGCAGTATGAAATACCCATTACCCACCCTCGCAATACATTAAGGCTTAAGCCATGCACGATCAGCAGACAGCAGAGTAGCCTAATCTAGGCCTGCCTTAATACTCTTTTGGAGTGTGAATGCCACAAATGAGGTAGGCCTATTGACGGTAAATCGGTAATGCCAGACGCGCGGACAAGGGGAAGGGTTCCGTTACCTACAGTGGCGGCGATCTTGTCTGAGAGGTGGGGGGACAAAGTCGGCCACGATCTCGTCGACGACCATCTTTGGAAATTCTTGTCCCCCCCAAAAAATTTCTCTGCCACCTTATCTCCGAAAAATTTCCATTTCATCTCCGAAAGAAGTTGATGACCTTTTTTTAGTCCACCTCTTTTTACAACTTTTTCTTAGGGGCCTACACTTTTTCGTACACTCTCCTTTCTTTTTTCCCACCACTTTTTTTAACTTTTTCCCACTTTCATCTTCACCGATTTATCTCCGCAAACTTTCCATTTCCACCCTACTTCTCAGCAGTCTTGTTGTCCTCGAGACCAAGGTCTTGGTCTCGAGTGCACTCGAGTTCGTTTTGAGCAGTCATTTAACAAAACGCAAGGATTTAAAAAATTTATCCAATAATTACTAATACAATTGCTTTACTATTTACACGGTGTGAGTGAGGCTTTACTGTTGTTTTCGACATTTATTTTGACCCGGTTATTTACCATGGAATGATTTAAAAACAGACTCACAATTTGTACATTTACATCCAGTAGGCCTACTTGAAAAGCTGCTCTGTGTGCCAGTGAATTCAGCACTGTAGAACGTATTTTTCACATGACAGAATTTTTATGAGGCCCCGAAAATTCTGAGCGAATTGCTTTTAAGATAGTAAAATAGCTATACCTTGGATATGAATATGACACTGTCTACTCTCAATGCTTGCTTTATTTTGTGTTTAAATTTTGGCTCACTGTTAGTTAAGATTTATAAATTTTCTACCAGATATGTATCTATACTGTCCGTCTCAGCCTGTGAACTATCAGGGTGTCCCATTTTAGCGGGACTTGTCCCTTAGGGACATCCTTTTATAACACTAGACTGATAACTGTTGTTTTCTGTCACTGTTAATCTGCAGTTTGTGTGTTGTAATAAAAACTGATTTGATTTGATTTATAAAATGCAACAGGCATTTGGAATAACATTTCGCATGAAGGACTTTTGTAAATACAAATTCGGAATTCTCTGCAGTCTGCATTGGGAGTTGTTTTGTTTGAATAAAATAAAAGATTCATGTTTTAATTAAAGTAGCGAGTAGTCCGACTTGACAAATTTTGGTAAGGAATAGAAGTCTGGATATGGTATTGATTTTGGGGGTATTTTTCTCGGTTTTGGTATTGAGTTTCAAAGTCTTGGTCTTGGTCTTGAGGTTCAAGGTCTTGGTCTTGGTCTTGAGGTTCAAGGTCTTGGTCTTGGTCTTGAGGTTCAAAGTCTTGGTCTTGGTCTTGAGGTTCAAGGTCTTGACAACAAGACTGCTTCTCAGTACTGTGTCGCTCAAGTCACAATTCCCTCTTTTATCTTGATCACTGCATATATGGATCTGGCATTGATTTAAACTGACCTGAACCCCGCCATTGCTCGTACTCGGTAGTGCCAGTCCCAAGCCTGGAGAAAGCAGGAGGGCGACGCTCTATCTTTGTTATGACACAGTGTCGTAGGACTTCAACTAACCTTAAACTGACCTTGGTGTGACGTGTGAGGATCTCAAGGAACCGTCAAATAAAATTACTAAGCTGTTATTGTAATTTATAACTTCTATCGCGCCCCATAAGAGGCGTAATTTGTGGGGGTACGAGTTTACCCGTACCCCCCACTTTTTGGACAGGGGGCATCGTACCCCCACTTTTTTAACAGTGCCAATCGACATTTTATTATTGTGTCTTCTCAAAGTCGCAGTCTCCACCTTGCTTCGTGTAAGTAAGAAATTGGTATCCCACAGCCTACGCCCTTGGCAGTCATTATGTCACGGCACGCATTCACCGCTGCCGCAAGTAAGCCCTAAGTAAATTAAAGTAATGTAAATTAGGTAAATAAAATAATGGTCTGGCTCCAGTTCCGTCGTCTTGTAGTCTAACTTAAGCAGTTCTCGATCTGTCTTCAGTTGTAACTCTGTAGTGTGTGCTTGTGCATCAAGCGTAATACTATACTCTTCGCGCTGGGAGCGCTGCTGAGTGGCATCAACTGTGAACGGCACTATACAAATCTCCAAATACGATACGATAGCTAATCATGTATGCCTGCTTGGCTGCTTTCTGTAAGTCCCTCAAATCATATTTCTATAGTTGTGGTTGGGCTGGGAGCGCTTCCGAGTATGTCTCTTGGAGGCGCTATACAAATTCTCAGAATGAATATATACTAAGAGCCAAACGTATTTGTAGAGTAGCTGTATACATGAATTCGCCCCTAAGCCGTTATTGTAAATGTAATTTATAACTTTTATCGCGCGCCAAAATAGGCGTAATTTGTGGGGGTACGAGGGGTACCCGTACCCCCCCACTTTTTGGACAGGGGGTACCGTACCCACTTTTGAACAGTGCCAATCGACATTTTATTATTGTGTCTTCCCAAAGATTGCAGTCTCCACCTTGCTTCGTGTACGAAATTGGTACCCCCACTTTTAGACCAAAGTTACGCCCTTGGCAGTCATTAGGTCACGGAACGCATTCACCGCTGCCGCAAGTAAGCCCTAAGTAAATTAAAGTAAT
>OY744617.1:11635865-11695865 GCA_963556255.1 Allolobophora icterica | reverse complement strand
GAGCATAAACACTATTAAAATGCACAAAACCAAACCAAGGTTCAAATGAAATAATCACCGAACATTGATCAGTCAATGAATCAATCGTTTTATTGACATACCACATAAAGCAATCAGTGGACTGGGGGGTACCATACCCCCACTATTTGAACAATGCCAATCAATATTTTATTATTGTGCCACGTGCCTTCCCAGAGATCGCAGTCTCCACCTTGCTTCGTGTATGTAAGAAATTGGTACCCCCACTTTTAGACCAAAGTTACACCCCTGCCTGTCTCTCACGATTAACTTGATCGAGTTTCTTTAACTCTGAAGCAGTAGAAAATTGTCTACATATAAGGGCATTATGCATGTATGCATTCTATGTATACAACTATGTATGTATGCATGTATGTTTGTACAGTCAATGCCGCTTAAGTAGGCCCTAAAACATTTATAAGCGAACTATTCTTATGCAACAAGCCAAAGACTTTTTATACTTGGCAACAGGCGTAGGCCCTTTCTGCAATGGGAGTTGATTCCAAATGGAGTGGCCGACCACAGAGAAAGCACGACGCTGCCTAGTTGCGGTGGTAGAACAAGGAACCAAGAGCTCAAACCGCAGATTGTACGGTCATGTTTCAATTTACTCTTACTGCGTTTGTCTGCTTGAATTAATCAAGATTATTATTATTATTATTATTATTATTATTATTATTATTATTATTATTATTACTATTATTATTATTATTATTATTATTATTATTATTATTATTATTATTATTATTATTATTATTATTATTATTAATCAAAATAAACCAAATACGTGCAGTTAACCATTCATTTCTATAACAAAGTCATCAGCATGTCTCACCGTCCTGACTCCTGCCGGATCGTTTCCATCGAATTTTCGATAAGAAATGATTTAATACCTTATGTTATCGATCACTTTGTTGATCGTCTTATTTCTGAACATGAGGCTTGTCATTTCGGCCAAAAATACGTCGAAAATGAATTAAATCGACCATTTCGAGTGAATATTTCTGAAGAAACTTCAGACAAGTCCACACTAATCGTTACCATAACAATAGATATTTACGTCATTAGAATCATTATTGTTTTACAAGATGGCGTCATCGATTATCCAATCACGGAACCGATGTTGATCACGTGCAGTTTGTGTCCAATCATTTTCGGTCTCCCATAGGCGTAATTTTCGGAGGGAACGAAGGGTTTTTCTACTACCAAATTATACCAGGAGCTGAACGAGTTTCCTCAATTAAAGTTTTAGGAATAACTTTACGCTCTGATCTAAAGATGGGGTCACATCTAGATGCAGTCTTAACGGCTTCATCTTCATCCCTCTATGCTCTGAGAGTCCTTCGAACACATGGTTTTCCATCGCCAATATTGCATGATATAGCAAGGGCAACCACATTATCCTGTGTTATGTATGCCTCCCCCTCATGGTGGGGTTACCTGAGTAAAGGTGAACAGGGGCGTCTACACCATAGAAACGTTGGAGCAAATGCTCCATCCAAGAAATAGGGGGGGGAAAGATCTGTCAGTGTGTGTGCCACCATTTTAGGGGGGAAGGAACGGGTAGGGGGGAAAAGAGGGCGAAAAGGGACGTTGCTCCAATGACTTAGGGGGGGGGGGATAGACGCCTCTGAAGGTGAAAAGGATCTATAGAGTCGATAGACTCTTAAAGCGCATGCGCAAAATGGATTTCCTTCCTTTTTCCATCCAGAAAGCAGATGATCTTGCTCGCCTGGCTGACGTCCGGCTATTTAATGCTGTGATGACTAATTAACCCACAACACGTTCTCTGCCCTTACTTCCCAGAGAGCCGACTCACTCCTTACCTTTTTTGCCCTCGGGCGCATAATTTTTCACTTCCAACGAAGAATGATAAAAACTTTATATCGAGGGTATTATATTATAATTTGTATTAGTTTCGAAATGAGTTAAACTTAGCAGATAGATTTAAATTTATATTTTACCTATCTATGATTGTTACCTATTGCGTTGTGTCAACTGGTTGATGAATAAACGAAAATTTGATTTGATTTGATTTGACCAATTTTTGGACCCAGAAGATTTAAACAGGGCCCAATAATAGGGTGCATCATTATCTTGGAGAAGGCCTTCATAATTCATGTGAGCCCTCAAGACTCAAAACAATGACCTAGCATCATAGTCATCGTGATGCATAGGCGTAACCCCCACTTTTTAAACAATGCCAATCAATATTTTATTATTGTGCCTTCCCAGTGATCACAGTCTCCGCCTTGCCTGGTGTAGGCCCCTACGTAAGAAATTGGTACCCCCACATTTTAAACCAAAGTTACGCCTCTGCGCCCCAATATACGTGGATGTATCTTATAAATAATGCATCAACCGATGGCACACCAAAACCAAGCCGTAATCAGGTCAGTATGAAAAGATCAGCCTGCTAAGACAGAATTAGGTATCCTATGGAGGTTAATCGTTATCTCGAGGTCTCTACAAGCCAAATAAGGAAAATCATGGGAACCATATGCAGCTTATTCGCAGGCGCGTAATCAACGCAAAATCGACAGGCAGATAAAAGGCCCCTATTATAGTAAAGCAGCTTTTTGTGGCAGTGAATACTTTGGCGAAATGCTGTGTATATACACACATATTTGTGATCATTTAACTATGTAATTATTCACTCTGACAGCCTAATTTTGACTCTTGGCGCAATCATAGTAGGCCTAATGGATAATGAACGCGGCTGTCTGTTTAAGTAGGCCCTATATAGTTGTTTAAAACAGAGTACTCTCTCAAAACACAAAAGAGTGACTAGTAAATTCAATTACCTACCAGATGTAAACTTAAACAAGTTCTATGTAACGCAGTATTTGAAAATGTTGGATCGTAAAGTTTCAACAACATAATTCAGACCTGCAACTTAAAATGTTTATGAAATAATGTCGCATGGCGCTAAGATAGGAAACGGAAATACATCATTTTGCCACTAGTCTTGTTGATTCTTCAATGACTCTTACACTATGGACTATATAGCGGAACGCCATTTTGCCGCTGCGTTGAGGTTCATGAATTAGTTCAATTATTTATATTTTCTTGTTTAGCTTAATATCAGAGTTTAACGTTTACTTAAAATGGCGAATATTGATAACGAAGAAGATGAGCTTGAATTTCATGAAATGGGCCTTGATGACAGAATCTTAAAGGTTTTCAACAGTTTGATAATTACTGTACCACAGTTTTACGGGAAATTAGGCACGTGGTGACGAGGGTTCGTGTTAATCAAATCGAGAACTTGTTGGGTGAAATTGATATTTGTCATTTGATTTATTTTATGAAACTGTTACCGTGTGAATTCACATTTTAAACTAGGTTGTTTATAAGCAAATGATAACTGCAAAACCCGTGGAAAAACCGGAAAGTCATTGCCTTCAGATGTTTGCACACGTGTAGAGCCGAACCAAATGTCCCTTCTAGAGTTGACAATTGTTGTTCAGAGTTCCCGGTCCATTTTGCACTGAGAATAGAGAATTATGGCAGCTGTAGGTAATCCTAAAGGAAGGTGCCCAGTCTGTGATCCCCTACAGATAAACAATTTGGCAACCCCCAGAGGATGTGTAGCTAATCCTAGAAACCCCATCCCGAATAGAATTTCTGCAAGATTCCCGAAATATATTTTCTGAGTTAAACAAAATTACTTGTTAGAATCTAACTTTCATCAATTTTTGAATATACTAATCAGGATAAATATGGCCAAATTAGTGTACTATATTTCAGGATTCAAACGTTTGGTAGAAAAATTGTTTTCAGTAACTTGGTCAATTTTGCATTTTTGCCACTTTTGATGAATTGGGTTTGGGACATGTGCGTAGATCCCACCCCACATTGAGCGAAGTTAGAGCAGTATAAGCAACTGGATGGATTATTGTAAGTAATTGAATTGAGAAGACGCTTTGTCAAAAGTTGCAATTTGTGTCCAACGTATCCGCATATGAGTCATTTTCCGGTAATATGTCACATTCATTAATTGAAGAAGCCAAAAAATTTTTGGGGCAAATTACATTGATTTTTTGGGGGAGCAAATCTTCAATATTTCTATTTCACTAATATATATTTGGTTTTGCACTAATATGTAAAATTATGAAGTTTTTAGCAGAAATAAAATAGCCCTACGAAAATGTTTGTCCACTCCGTTACTCCGTTACCAAATCACATATGAGCTATTTATATATAGTAGACGGCTTCCTACTGCGTAGTTTGACATGCCAATATGTTCTTAGTATTAATGTTTATAAAATAAATATAAAAGAAATTACAATACAAATGATTATTTAATTCCATCACATTTTAAATTTTGTTAAGGTGTTCCACTCCGTTACCGAAAGAAAAATAGGGAATCTAATCAACGGAAAGTTGACTGTATTTTTTTTTGGCCAAATAACAAAATAAAAATCACTTCAGCTAATCATTACCAGTGATCAAATGAACAAAAAAACATTAAAATATTTATGATGTTGTCTTAAAAATCTGCTCATAACATCAAAATTACATAAAAAATTACCATAAAAAGTTCCGCTCCGTTACCATTTGTCGAGAATTGAGCACAGAATGTGAAAAGTGAACTTTAAAAAAAACAGTTTGCCGAAGCAAAAATTTATTTAAAATGTCATATATTGTTATATAAGTTGCATTAGAAATGATAACTTAAGTAGACGACTTATCCTGACAGTGGAATAAATTTTAGTACCTCAAGGGTCGCAATTATGGTAACTGAGTGGACAGTTAACGGAGTGGACAAATTGTGTATCAGCACGGTAAATATCATATTATCTCTCATGCGTCCACATTAATCATCGGTACAGTGGTACACTCATTATATACCTTATAAATGTTATATTAAAAATATTATTTAAATTAAACTTATTCATAAGGCCAAAAAAAAATAATGGTGTGTTTCCGGTAACGGAGTTTTAAAAAACTGGGTAGGTAGGTAGGAAAAAAATTTTTTTTTTGGAAAATATTTTTATACAATGCTATTTTGGGGGTGCGCAATTCCGGGGTTGGCTAGATATGCCCTATATACATACCTACATACATACACACATACAGAGATACATACATACATACATATATGCTTACATACATACATAAATAGAGTATGCATGCATACATACATACACACATACAGAGATACATACATACAAACATGCATACATGTATGCATGTACGCATGCATGCATACTTGTAGTTGTCATGTATGCATACATACATACACATACAGAGATACATACATGTACAGAGATACATATATACATACATGCATACATGTATGTATGTATGTATGCATGCATACTTGTATGTATGTATACTTATATGCATGTATGTATGCATGCATGCATACTCTATGTATGTATGTATGCATGTATGTATGTATCTCTGTATGTGTGTATGTATGTAGGTATGTATATAGGGCTTATATAGCGGACCCCCTGAATAGCGGACCCAAACCGTGTCCGAGTGGTTCCTCAGAGATCGATATTCGGCGGAGGCCCGAAAACGGTTGTTAAGGAGGCTGGTTGTTAAGAACTCTGGGTGCAAAGGAGTGCTGTTGCTAAGAACACTGGTCGCTAACGATGGCGGTTGTTAAGTAGTTGCTTAAGGAGGCTGGTTGTTAAAGAGGGTGGTTGTCAAGGATGTAGCTGCTAAGAAAATGGTTGCAAAAGATGGCGGTTGCTAAGGAGGACGGTTGATAAGAACACTGGTTGCTAAAGAGGCTGGTTGCTAAAGACTTGGCCCGAGTTTGACTCTGAAACTGAGTGCTAAAGAGGCTGACGTTGAGGCTGTTTGCTACGAAGTTTGGTTGCCAAGAAGGATGGTTGCTAAGGTTTGCTTAGGAGGCTGAGGTTGACCTTGAGGCTGGTTGCTATTAAGGAAGCTTTACTTGTAGGCCTACTTTGGTACGCACGTCGCACGATAATCATAGATGTTGCTGAAACACTGAATGCATACGACGATTGGATTTAGGAAATAACCCTGACGAGAAACCGTGGGAAAATCGCCGACTTTCGGTCTATTATCTCCACGACCCTCCCACTTTTCTAAAACTGACCGTGGGAAACTTACAGCCAGTATTGCTCTAATTAACGGTGCACTTGTTTACATAGAAAGACCGCTGATTTCCCAGTCATCTGCTTTAGTGAAGTCACCTATAATATCGCAATTCTGCACGTCTGGCACGGAATGCAATGTTTTCAATTGTGGGAAATCTGCAACTCTGACACGCTGTGGGTAAAAAAAATATTTTTCCAAAATTATCCGAGTCGCGCCGAAAAAGTGACTCGGTCGCGTTACCGGAAACACACCATTATTTTTTTTTGGCCTTATCATTGCAAAAATGCAGTAACGGAGTGGATGTATTATGAAAAAACACATGAGGTACGTAATAAATTAAAATTTCTAAGAAATTTGTCTTAGCATTCAGATCCTGTATTAAGACATACTTACTTACATAGATCTTCACATAAGAGATGTGTTAAGTTGCGGGACCAAAGAACTGAAAGGGTTGTGAGATACGATATAATTTTCACATGTTAACGGAGCGGACATAATTTTCCGGGGACAAGTTAAAATATATTTTTAAAAATTATACTGAAGTTGTAAGTTTCTAAGTTGTATTTAGAAATATGCAATTATGTTTATTATAAAAGAAACAGTCACATTTTTTGGTTTAATGCAAATCATTTTGAAATTGTAGACGAAAGCAATATGTACTATAGCCTAGGGACGGTAACGGAGTGGAACATTTTAAATTCAAAATAAATTGTAATAAATTATTTTATTGCTCAGAATTGCTTTCAAAGGTTTTAAATTGTTGACTGATCAATAACGTTTTAATCTAATCACTTAGCATGATCAGACTAGGCATTGTTTTCTTAGAAATGACCGGGGACAGCTGAATTGTCAATTTATGCATTTACCGGAAAATGACTCATATATCCATGATTGAGGGTTAACACCACTCGAAAGACCCTGCCTCACCAATGCTTCACCAAAACCAAGGCTTCTTAGTTACAGACAACACATGGCTTTTGAGATCATAATTGAAGAATGTACTGATGTAATATAAATGAGGTTTTCTTCAACTGAACAACCATAATTTTGTTTTATTGACAGGCCATTGCTAAACTCGGTTGGTCAAAGCCAACGCCAATTCAGAATGCTGCCATTCCAAGGGCTTTGCGAGGAAAGGACATTCTTGCCCGAGCTCGTACTGGCTCTGGAAAGACTGCTTCCTATGCAATTCCTATTATACAGAAAATTCTAAAAATCAAACAGGTATCCTCACGAGTCACTATGCACATTTTGTAGTAATCTTGTACATAATACTGATGAGTTTATTCTTGAAGTGATGCTTAATAAATATCAGATTACGTTTACACTTATCAATCTGTGTTTGTTGGAGTATTCTTCTTTGGTCTTAAGTCTGCTTTCATAAGTTCTGTGTTTACTCAAACGTACAGATAAGATTCAGTCTGTTTAATTGCATCAGTAACATTCATTCTGTCATAAATCAGTCGATTTCATGCTTTCTTTTGTGTCTTCAAGTTGTGTTATGCCATTAAATTATACTGTAATCGGATACTATAATCTCTGAAAAGGCCAGTGTGATGGACTGTAAAGTGTTCTTAATCAAAACATGAATCCTTTGTTTCAGTGAATGCTTAGTGCCTTACCACCCAAACTTTCATTCATCAGCGACTAAACATGACTTATCGTAACCTAAATGTAACATGGTACTGGATATTTCTTCTAGAGCTTGCGTCACAAGGAACTTTCATTGTGTAGTTTGATCTACAGTGAATATTTAATAAATTCCTCTAATGAACTGGTTGGTTTCTTTGGAATTAATACCATGCCATAGATCTAAAAATTTGTTGCAAAGTATTTAACTTGCCAGACTTCTTGATGGTATTGTTGCAAAGTTATGGGCTGACTTTCTCTAAGTGGATGTACAAAACTATTTTGTATGTACAAATGTCAAGCCCAAAATTAGTAGCTGCAATTGTACTGAATTGAGCTGATGTAAGTCAACTCAAAAATCAGATTGCTTACAAAACAATAAATTTAAATACCACATGACTAACTGAGAGTACTATGTTGAGAATTTACAATTTAAATAAAATGCCGTAATGGCTACAAGTAAAGTCCAAGCTGTTTTTGTTTACCAAGCACCATGGAAATTCACAAGAAATGCTGCAAAATCTTTTAAAATATCCTGTAACAGCACCCTTTGAAGACATTTAACTTCTTTTGTAAATTCTCAATCGAAGAAGTTTTATTTAGCAAAAGTGGAGATTTAATCAAAACTTGTGGCCTAGTAAACAAAACACAGCTTGGATTTTAACTTTCATCTATAAATTAGATATGCTTGAATTAAAAGTGGTGTGATAATAGTTGTTAAATTTTTTTAGACCGCCAGAGAACAGTCAATTAAGGCCGTTGTTTTAGCTCCAACGAAAGAACTTTGCCACCAAGCATACACAAACGTTAAGGTGAGAAAATGCTGTGCTTTAGGCACATTACATCCCCGAGGACTTCCCTACATTTGAACAACCCTGCGATAACGTCGACGCCAGCTTCTTTGGGGCTGTCCTGACGGACCCGGGCACTTTCTGCACCGACTGCTGCCTCCAACCAAGCCCACCCACTTCCATCCCCGTGCCCATGACTGCATGATCCCTCCAGCCAACAGCCTGATGCGCACATCATTTTTTGTTAGGATGTTATATACTTTTCAACTGTGTTTATTAGATGTCTGTATACCAAAGTGTGATTAGCAATTGGTGAATAAAGAATATACCTGTTTGCTTACTTATTGCAGTCACAAAATAAGTACCTTAAAAATTAGATTTTCAGATCTATACAATCTTAAGATTTCTTACTGTTTTAAGTACTCTCATTTGAATATTTTTTGTATACTTGGGGCTACTCCTACCTGAATTTTTTAAAATGGAAATGCTCAAATATTTTAATACAGATAGCCACTTATATGTTCTGATTTATAGTTAATCATATCTTCCAATTTTAAATTATTTTCCTGTTAAATCTCTTAGGTATTAAGGTCTAACCATTGGAATTATTACAGCTGATTATTTCTCGTAGTTGATTTCCTCTCAATGTCTGTGGGCCACACTAGTGAATGTGTCGTACTAAAATGCAGAATGTCTTTTATTCAGCTGTGTTGAACATGACAACGTTTCCTTTTCTTTAACAGGAGCTCAGCATCAGTGCAAGAGATGTAACGTTCATTGATGTGTCAGATTTCTCATCTCTGGATGCAGCAAAGTAATTAAAGTTCTTCTACTTGCCTCACTGGCATTGATTCTCAGTTTTTATTGGCCAGTTGTTAATACTCTGCTTGTCTCCTGAATTGTCCCTGATTCAAGTTCTTATGCAGAGTTATTTAATTTGTTATTGTCAACTTTTGTAATTCGTAAAGGAAGGCTGTTGTGTTGCTGAATTAAATTATAAGTTTAGTTAATATTTGCTGTTATATTTGCCCTTCAGCCAAATGATCCCATGATTTCAGTGTATACAGAACAATACTACTGCATTTGATATAGCCGTTGTATCAAAGTTCAGAAGTGCACACGTGACAGTATGACAGAACATCAATGGGTCTGAGCACATGTGAGGGAAGGCCTTGCTCAGGGTCCTTACAGAGTGACCATCTGAGTGAAGACTCGAACCTACACTCTCTGCATTACGGACCTAGTGCTGTAACCAATTGGCTATTCTGACCCAGACTGTGCCCTAGATGACTGACTGATGCAAGCAAGTAATTAATGAACGATAGCCTTACGGTCACAATTCTTTCCCAGCATCTGTTTCAAAATTAACTTGGGTTACAATTTTGAGGATCACGCATGTACGTGGCTTATGAATTCGTACTTGTTCAGAATGAGATCTTGCATGGGGAGAGTAATGTGCCATTGAGTAGGTGAAGTTTGTTGATGTTCATTTACTAGTATTAAAATTTGTCTAAAAACCTGCAAAAGTCTTGATATTATTGATTTGTGTAACTGTTTGTTTTGTGTGTGAACAATACAGGCCGTTACTGATGGAAAATCCAGATATTCTGATTGGAACTCCTTGTCGTGTTCTTGAACACATCAATGCTAAAAATATCGATCTGAGTCAGTCAGTTGAGATGGTTGTTATCGATGAAGCCGACTTAATCTTTTCCTTTGGCTATGAAAAGAACATGAAGTCATTGCTTGGGTATGTTGTTATTAATTGCTATCTATTAAAATCTATTGTATTTGAAGATTCTATTATAGTTCTGGCCTTTTGAAAGCTTGCAGACAAAGTCTGGTTTTCTGTTAGTTACGACAAGGCCAAAATCGAAAGTCATTTATGCTGAACTGACTGAAACCACTTTTATTTCAGTTTTCTGCATGATGGACACATGTTTTGATGAAATTTTTACAACCAGTTTGTCAGTCTGTAACTTGTCTAGATTATTGTATTTTTCGGAATTTAAGAAAGATTGTGACATTAATGCGAGCATCGTGGATTGGTAAAACAGCTATTAAATAATGTCTAGTTTATTATGCTATACAAATCTGTGATTATATATACAATTACCTTCAGAGAAATATTTGAAATGTCAGAAGTGTGTTGTGCTTTTTTAAAAATTCAGCCATTTGCCTGATATCTATCAGGCTTTTCTGATGTCGGCTACACTAAGCACGGATGTCCAGTCTCTCAAGGCTATGGTCCTTCACAATCCCGTAAGTGTATTCGATTCTTTGTTTGAAGATGTTATATTGTACATAGCTCTCAAAGAATCAGTTGGAAAGAGCTGTGAAGAGTTATTAAGCTTTATTTGCTTGCTGTCCATTGTTCATCAAGTCATCCATAATATTTTGCAGGTTGTTGAGTTTGACTGAGTTGTCGACCCTCATTGTCTACACAATCTCCCTCTGGAGCTTGTCCTTTTGGTCGGGGATGCTAGTACATGTCCCTTTGACAACTGTTTGGAAACTGATAAAAAGTACCAGTTTGATAACTTGGAAACTGTTCCCTTTGCTGGGGTTTGACTGGGCAGGATCTGGAATAGGTGCTATATAAATGCAAGGAATGAATGGATGGATGAATGAATGAATGAGTTTCTTGAGGCGGTGTTGTGTGGATTTGGCAAATCAGTGACTGGAACGGTCTGTTATGTCCTCAAGCCCTCCTTCTCTTGGCCTGACGCAACCGATGTGCGCAAGTACGATGTGCTTCTTGGCACTTTGCTGTGTGGCATTCATTCAACAGGTTTAAGAGAATGGTTTTAACTTTCATTTATAAACCATTCAGCAGGCATTGTGGCCCTAATTATGTGTTTAGCTTCTATATATTTCATGTTACTTTAGAATTTCCTGTGTTTCTGTGCACATGTACTGGTTGCTCATGGTTTTACCAGAGAACTGTGGTCACCAGTGGTGCTGCTGCTATTGTTTGGTAACGTTCAGTTGTTTGAGAGAAGCTGTAGCTGTTATTGTGTTGCATGCAACTTTGAAATTCTGTGTTAATATCTAATCTTGGAGCAGATTTATAAAGTATATGTATACGTGTTGTGTGTGTTCTGCAGGTTATACTAAAACTAAGCGAAACGGAGCAGCTGCCCGGTAGTGGTCAGCTGACACAGTATCATCTTAAGTGAGTTTACAGTTTCATCATTTGGATTCCTTATTGGTTTGGCTTGTATTGTGAATATCTAATGTGTCTAATCCAATTGTTTCTGTAGTACCATTATCATAATGCGTTAACCATCAATTGGTGGTCACTTCTAGTCACAGCCTAAGCCATGATCCATTAGAGAAGCCAAGTCAAAATAACAAAACTCGAGCGACGTAGGGTAAGCGAGCTGAAACAGATGCATTTTAATTTTAGATTGGTTTTAATTTTAGTGATGTATTTAGACAACTGACCGAGCACACAGACTGAGCAGTGAATTCCAAACCTCTGACTTGAACGCCTGAGAGCACAAAGCTGTTTTGCTGCAAAGTGCCGCAACAGTCGGGGCATCTGTATATCTGGAGGAAGACAAGATTTTAAAGCACTAGTACAATTTTTAAAAGAGACTAAACTACCTGTACCACTTTCGGAAGACATCCTTTAATTTGCAAAAGAAAAGATTTCATCAAAGCCTTAAGAGAGTCGTTCTCATTCATCACCATCAAATGTTAATTGTCACCAGTAAATTCTTGGTAATTTGCATTAATGTCAGTTTTTAATTTTAATTTTCTATATCTGTAGAATTGGTTTAGTCGTTCAGTTTGCCAGGTGGCTAGGGAGAGAACTGACGTCCTCATATGCTGAGGCTAAGAAACTGAAGTTGCTAACATTTCATACCCACGGCTGATTAAGTTTAAGGTACTTCTAATGCGAGAATTGTTTGTTGCTCAATGGAAACAGAGGTTTCTTCACACCTTCAGCATGTTTAGAGGTTTAGATGTTAAATTGTTTAATGCGTTATATGTTTTAAATTTTAGATGTGAAGAAGCCGATAAATTTCTGCTCATGTATGCTCTCTTGAAATTCAGACTGCTCACTGGAAAGATGATTGTATTTGTGAACACTGTTGATCGTTGCTATAGGTAAGGAATTACAATCGGCAGTGGTTGCATTGTTTCCTCTGCTTCAGAGTTTCCAATTTTTGCTGTAGAATCAAAGCAAGAGTTAGCTTATTCATTGTGCATAAACTTTAAATTTTACTGCAGAGTTTTCAATTATTCAAATTTTCTGCTGTTGAGTCCAAGGAAGACTTGCCTTGTATGTTTTGTATGAACTTTATTGGCACTGTTTGTCGGACTGTTGACTTATTGGCACTGTTGACTTATTGGCACTGTTTGTCAGACTGTTGACTTAGTGGCACTGTTGACTTATTGGCACTGTTTGTCGGACTGTTGACTTATTGGCACTGTTGACTTATTGGCACTGTTGACTTATTGGCACTGTTTGTCGGACTGCTGACTTGCACTGTTGTCAAGTTGTCTATGAATATTTATTTCTTATATTTAAATAGTTGTGCTATTTACTTTTACATAGGCATTTCAAGCAATGGCCCTAGACATTAGTGCATTAGGTGCTTGTTCACAGATCTATGCCACCTTCCTGATTATCTCAACATGCATTCAACAAGGTCCCTACTTGTTGCTAACCTCCTTAGAGATTCAAACCTGTACAATGCTTTTGAATCCAATGAGACGCCTTTAGTATACAGTAGTGACAGTGGTGACAGTGCTTGAACCGCAGTGTAATGTAATGTAAAAGAGACACTATATTCATTACATGGAAAGCATTTGTGGTGACAACCGTGCCAGAAATTCGTGTAATTCAAAGTTATTTCTGTTTTTCGTTAAACATTTTAAGGTTGAAGTTATTCTTGGAACAGTTCTCCATATCTTCATGCGTTCTCAACTCAGAGTTGCCAGTCGCGTCAAGGTAACATTTCTAGAAATTTCATAAACACATTTCTGATTTAAGAGTTTTACCTGCTTTATGTGTAACACATCTGGACTTTTATCAAGTGCTTTTTAGGAACCCCTCAAAATCGCTGTGTGAGGCTTAACAGCATATAGCATGAAATGGTATCTCCTCTGAGTTTTGTCTAGACAATCATTTTAATTTCGGTACTTAAATGACTGTTATTGGTTGCAGGTGCCATATTGTCAACCAGTTCAACAGAGGAATTTACGACGTCATCATAGCAGCCGACGAATTAGCGCTTCGAAATCCTCAGGAGGTGAAGAAACAACAGCAGCCCAAAAACAAGTAATGCTTCTGTGAATTGAATATTCAGAGTGTCTTAACTGTCGCTTAAAACTGAGTAGCATTTACCAAGATATATAGTGAACTAGTTTTTAGTGCAACCTTTTAGTATAGCATTACAAAGTCAGATGTTAGTATTTGCAATTTCAGATTTTGCATTGGACAGTTAAGCGTCCAATTATATAAATATGCATTATCCTTACACTGTTAGAATTCTTCATGGGACACGGTTGTGGATTGGTCAGAGTGCTCGCCTTGTAACACGGAGAGAACGAGTTCAAGCCTCCTCTGAGACAGTTTACTTAAATACTGTGTAGGGACTTGAGCGGATCCTTAACTCACAGTTGCTCAGCGCCTTCGATTGATGCTTGGTCATTACATAGTGGCACTTAATAAATGCTTAATAATAATAGTACCAATAATTGTTTCCAGTGTTTAACAACATAAATATTATGACTACCAGGGCTGTTGATGTTGACCTAATCTTAGCTTTTTTCTCTGTCCTTCATAATTAAAAGAGAATTCATATTTTATTCTAAGGTTTATTGTTGTACTTTCTAGGTTAAAACAGAAGGACTTGGAGTCTGGAGTTTCACGGGGCATCGATTTCCGTCACGTGTCAACTGTGATCAATTTTGACTTCCCTCCTGATGTTGATTCATATATTCACAGGGTTGGAAGGTGAGTTTTTCTAAATTTTTTGCTCTAAGCTGATCTAACAACTTCTGTAGTGCCATTATCATAATGCTCAAGCCATCAGTCAATAGTTGTTAAAACTGAATGCTCGGTGATCGAGTTCATGACTTTCATGATATAGCGCAGCGAGAATTTACTTGCATGGCTAATCTGATCCGAAGTGCAACCCAGAGATCTGTAAAACCCATTTTCAGCTCCACTTCACTTGTTAGCTTCCAGTTGAGCTTCTGACCTCAAGCGATACATAATTTTGAACTTGTGCTGACTTTGAAAGTTATTTAATTGGGTTTGAGTGAAAACAACCTTAAGACCATTTTCAGTGTATAGTTTTGATTTTGCAATTTTATCTTGAATTACAGAAGTTTGCATTGTTATTAATTTTTCAGAACAGCACGAGGAGACAATCGAGGCATGGCTTTGTCATTAGTATGCGCCAAGGAATTGGAACGAATGGAAGAAGTGGAAAAGTATTTGTCTTCAACTCATCGTAAGTGTATTCAGACAGGAATTTTGCATTTTCAAAATAAAGACTTTTTAATTCCCATTACTGGGTTTATGATGTCTGCAGGTAACATTTCCTGTGTCATTTTAAAACTGCTTTTTTAGGAATTTCTCTTAGATGTGACTTAAACTGTTTACACCTCACGGGCCGACAGAGTTCGATTGCCATGCAAAAGAAGTGTGTATTGCACAGATGTGAAGCCTGACACTAATGGTTGCTTTCGTACTGAATTGAGCAGATACAAGTCTGCTCAAAAATCAGATTGCAAACAACTTTTGCTGAGGTGGATTTTCCTAACAAAATTACACTGTTCTTGAGCTGGTGAAATCTCGACTCTTAAGAGCAGAATTGGTGCAGTCATTCCATTTTCCAGATGGCAAGGGAGAGGACTGGCTGATGCCCTCTTGTGCTGAGGCTAAGAAACTTAAGAGCAGAGATTTCCTTGTTAATTTATTAGTTATAATTATTTGCAAGTTTAGTGAATTGTTTGTGCAGAACAGCATTAATTTCAAAACTAGTTATCTTCATTTTTGCTTATTTGAGTTGTGAGGTTTGTTTCTTATGTTTGAGAAAACTATAGAAATTATGATACCATGTTCATTGTAATTCATAGTGATGTTTTGTGCACAGGTTGATGTTGATGGTCTATAGTTTTTATTTGTATGCAAGTCAAAAATTAATGACTTTTTATGCATAATTGAGCTGAAGTAAGCAAATCTATTTAAACCCAGTAAATGATTTACTAAAATAAACTAGTGGTATAATATCCATTCAAATTTAAGTTTTTTTGTCAGCTGGTTACTGCTGGTGAGCGTATATGTTTTGCATCGTTAGGTCGAGAGCGCCTCTGATAAGTCTCTGTTGAAGAGGCGCTATATAAATTTGTGATTACAATAGCAATTACAGTACAATCCAAAGGCCATTTGTTTCGATGCCAATTGCCATTGATTCAAGTATTGACGTCTGGCACGTAAATCTAAAAGTATTCATTATTCATGCAGAAATGAGCTGACATTTAAGAAGTGTTTGTCTCCTCAAATCCAGACAGCCAATTATGCACTAAATCGGAAGAAACATGTAGATTATCTGGTCGTGGCTTAATATTTTGTGGGCTGGTTAATTTTGACGAGCAAGCAATTTTAATTTGTTTGTGCAAGTATACCAGCCCAACATTAATTGTTGCTTTCGTACTGAATTGAGCTGATGTAGGTCTACTCAAAAATCAGATTGCAGACAATTGATTTCTTGCATGCAGTACAGAACATTTTCATTTTGTGATTTTTATTTTTTGTGGGCTGGGTAATACTGATGAACATACAATTAAAATTTTTGTTATGCCATGCAAGCCCAGAATTAATGGTTGCCCTTTTGTACTGAGTTGAGCTGATGTAGATCTACTCAAAAATTATATTGCAAACATGATTTGTCAAATGCAGAACTGCAGATTAACCCGTTAATGACCACTTTTTATTCAGTTGCCAGATTTTGATGTTCTTTTGCACATTGAGTCCTTGTAATAAAAGTACACTAGGGCCAAAAATTTGAAAACATATCTTTATTGGTTGCAGAGATATCTAGGTGTCCTTTTAAAAGGACGCTGAGCACATACGAGTCAAAACGCTACTAAGAGTCAACTGTGTTGTCATCGTTGACTCTTAGTAGCGTTTTGAAATAGAAACAGCTGTACAATGTCAAAACAAAAATAATACAGATAGCAGTGACTTTGTATCATAGTGCCAATGTCGTTTGATGTAAAAAAATAAGTAAGTAAGCAGTTTCTTTATTACCCAGTTGCGAATAGCATTCTGAAGAACACACGTTATACGACAAAATCATAAAGCATACGAATTGTCAGGATGTGACAGCAGTGAATACTAGCAAAGTCCAATGTCTCAACTTTCAGCATGGTGTGGTGGTGATATTTCAGTTCATTGACTGTGGAAGGCAGCAAAGCAGTGGACATGTAAAGCAACAAGACATTTACTACACTGACGTGAAACTTCCTTGCCACAATGTCCACACCTCATCTGCTTTGGAATGCTTTGGACGGTGTCATCCATGTGGTCATATCTCACCTCTGGCAGCACTCGCTTTCTCTGCAGTATACAGGCTACATGCTTCCGTTCTGAGCAGGCTGAGCAGGCTTATTTCAGAAGATATACATTGACAATGCGCCGTGTAAATTCCAGGAGATCAAGTTCCTCAGTTGCACTGGAATGAATATGGCTGTAGACTGTAGAGTGTCCAAGCGTTGTTAACGGATGCAATGACTAAGAAGGAGAAGACTGGCCGCCACCACTTCTTAGTGCGGATAGAGATCCGGTAGGTTGCAATGTTTTGGTCAGCACGGTCGACATGTAGGCAATGACCACATGTGGCTGAGGGACAGAGATGGCCTTCTTGTCCTTGTTTGACCAACGCCGTGCTTGACCTAGTGGTGCTGCAGAATGACAGTTTGATGCCAGTGTAACAATGTTCCTGTCGTGCCACTGAACTAAGATGACCTCGACAATGCAATGTGGAGCCTTCTCGGTGGCTGGGCCTTCTAGCTGAAGCTGCATGTCCTGCGTAGGGATAATTTGTGTATATTTTATCAGCGTTTGAAAACTCTTCTTTTTCGCCGGGGCTGGGCTGGGAGAGCTTCTGAGTAGATATCTTGAAGGGGCGCTATATAAATTTATTGAATAAATGAATGAATGAAAATAAGATGCCAAATTTGGGACATGAATAAGGATGAGCGACTAAAACGTAAGCCTGTCAGTGATGGTTTGCACACTGAACAAAAACCGAAATTACGGTAACATATGTGCTCAGCGTCCTTTTAAAAGGACGGCAAGTTTTCGCAAAAAATTTCCAAAATGAAAAAACTTTTCTTTGGGAAAATGAAATGGTAGAGGAATGTAGTCATATAATAGCTACTCAAAACTCAAAAGAAAACTATTTTATATAATAACTGAATAGTAAAAATAAATTACTCTTTCTTTTTGATGGGCGCCATTTCTGGATCCCAAAATTTCACAACTTTGAGTGATAAAAACACAAACAAAATCTAAAACTTCTATAAATTTTTCAATAGATATTTGTTTAACAACATCAGTGAGATGCCAGAAAACAAAAATTATGAAGTAATTTGATGTGATCTAAAAAATAAGTAAGTAAATGTTACTGTCCTTTTAAAAGGACGTGGTCATTAACGGGTTAAAATACACATGGTTTTTTCACTATTTGAAGTAACATTTATGGGCTGGTAAATGGTTGATGAACATGCAATTTTTATTTGTTTGTTAAGTTATACTGGCCCAAAATTGAAGGTTGCTTTCGTACTGAATTGAGCTGATGTTAGTCTACTCAAAAATCAGATTGCAAACATGATTTCCTAAAAGCAGAATAAAATACACATGGTTTATTCATTATTTGAAGTAATGATTTATGGGCTGGTAAATGGTTGATGAACATGCAATTTTTATTTGTTTGTTACGTTATACTGGCCCAAAATTGAAGGTTGCTTTCGTACTGAATTGAGCTGATCAATGTTAGTCTACTCAAAAATCATATTGCAAACATGATTTCCTAAAAGCAGAATAAAATACACTTGGTTTATTCATTATTTGTAGTAATGTTTTATGGGCTGGTAAATGGTTGATGAACATGCAATTTTATTTGTTTGTAAGTTATACTGGCCCAAAATTAATGGTTGCTTTCGTACTGAATTGAGTTGATGTAAGTCTACTCAAAAATCAGATTGCAGACATGATTTCCTAAAAGCAGAACAAAATACATGTGGTTTTATTCATTATTTGAAGTAATTTTTATGGGCTGGTTAAATACTAATGAACATACAGTTTTTATTTGTTTGTTAAGATATACTGGCCCAAAATTAATGGATGCTTTTGTACTGAATTGAGCTGATGTAAGTCTACTCAAAAATCAGATTGCAAACATGATTGTTAACAACTGCTTTATGTAAACAGCACATCTTTATAAGCAAAACATCAATAAATGACCATGGAATTCTTTTTTCTATGTAGTGCTTACATTTGTAATCTTCTTGGTAGTTTCATGTCACCATTTTAAATTGGTTTTCTTTCCAGCTGAAGGAATCAAGGCATTTGATTTTAACATTGAGGAAATTGAAGGATTGCGTTATCGTTCAACTGTAAGTCTTACTTCACCATTTATCAGCACTTGAAGAGTGTTGTTTCACATAGATTTTGACTGGGAGGAAGTGCTGTGAGAAGATGTCTCGAATAGTTTCAATATAAAAGCCAAGAATGAATGAATTGTTCTGAAATATCTGTGGAATGTATTCCTATAATTGTGCGATCTGTAGGAAGTGAATCCTATAGATAATTACCTTCTGTAAATTCCAATTATTTCTTATAAATTGTATTAGAATGCAGTTTTCAAACAGTTGCGTACAGACAAAGTTCTGGTTTATTGTATAGTTGCAACATTTAAGAAATTATTTTGGTTAAGTTTTGTTCCTGGATTGTTATGTCTTTCCTTTGAGTATCATGGCTTGTGTCAATTTCTTATGACCTGCCAGTCAGAGTGTCAAACTACATGATTAGTTTCAACATTACAACATTCTGTTGTGATTTTGAGGGAGGTTTTGGTATGTGAGAGTTGGGTGAAAGTGTAATGGTGTGTGATAATTCAGTCTGTCTGACTTGCCTTGTTAGGATGCGATGAGAACAGTTACAAAGTACGTCATCAAGGAAGCGAGGATAAAAGAAATAAAGAACGAAATACTTAACTGCAAAAAATTGCAGGTAAAGCTAAGAATTGCTTTGATGCACCTTTTTGTTCCTCAACAACTGCATATTATTTGTTGAGTTATTGTGAGTAAAAGCTGGAAATATTTATGAAAAAAAATGCAAATGTTTCATCACCCAAAATTAACATGTCTTGCTTAATGTTGCAACTGAGAAATGCATTGCAAATGACTGAACGTGCCTCAGATTCACATTTCTGTGTGACTGAATTTTCATAACAAATTTTCATAATATTTTATTTATGTTGACTTTGTGTGCTATCTTTGTTATTTAATAATGCAGTCCCATTACTGCTGTATTGAGATATTCCCACTTTGTAATGCATTTTTCAAACTATAAATTTATTTGCTTTAGAGATAATAGTCGAAAAATGAGTTGCACTTTCACTTTCAGCGTTGACTTATATGGTTTTCTTATTTTGATTTCTTATTTCAGCCGCACTTAGTCGACCATCCGCGTGACCTGCAATTCCTTCGACATGACAAGACACTTCATTCAGCTCAAATAAAGCCGCACATGAAACATGTCCCAGACTATCTAAGTAATAACCTTCAGATATTTGTTATATGTTACTTTTTTACTTGGAGAGATAGCTCAAATTTCACAGCATGCACTGGTGTATATACTGTATGTTAGTTAAGCATTTTACTTCTGGTTCTTTTTCTGGTGTGTAAAAGTACTGTAAGACCATTTTGTTAATCACTCGTCTTTTCAAACCAATTTGTTGTCAAATAAGGTGACCCTAATAAGCAGGACTCTGATCCCTTCAGGGTCTGCCTTTGTATCCCTAAAACATATTTGTACACTGAATTTTGTGATTTTTTAAAACAATGAATGAATGTATATATACACCGGTGTATAACGATAATGTATATATGTCCTGAGGAGAAGAGCAGCCCTTTGAGCTAAACCTGAGGCATCAAAGGAATGAAGTTTTGGCAACTTAATTTTCTTATTATTTTCCTTGGCATATGTAGGCAGGTGGCCAACTAAAGCTTTCATACTGACACTGTATGGTCAGTGTACTTATTATAGCTAAATTCACTAGGTGGCATGCTTGGAGCCAAAATCGTGAGACAAATTTCTTATCCCTGGCTGGGATTTGAGCCCCTGACCTTTTGATTGACAGTCCAGCAAACTAACCAATTTGAGCCAGACTCAATCACCAGATTATCATTAACCCCATATGTCCCTTGAGAGGTTCTTAAATGGTTTTGTACGAGTATTTATTGTATTATATATCAAAACTTGTTAAGCGCCTCTGCCTAGTGCCCACTAATCAGAGGCGCTTCCAGTGCAAAAGTCCCCGAGAATAAAGGTAAGTTTTAAGGTAGTGAAAAGATGTGGCAGTGACCATTATTATGTATATGTCCCATATATGTGCTATAGTGGGGCGTGGTGGCTCAGTGGTAAGTTCGTCGCCTTGTGACCGGAGGGTTGCAGGTTCGAATCCCACTCTAGCCGCTGCGTACGGACCTTGGACAAGTCCTTCACTCGCAATTGTTCGTGGCGCTTCGGCGTGAAAATTCCGGCACAGTGTCAAATGCTGTAGTCGGGAGCGCCTCTGAGTAGTAGTAGACTTCAAGAGGCGCTATAGAAATATCCGGAATAAATAAATAAATATAAACACATTTGAAGATCTTTTGTGGCATGCTTTAAAGTCATTGATCTGTTTTTGAGTAATGATAATGAAATTTCTTGTTGCATTGTATTATGTTTAACTTGTTCAGATTAGCATAAATGCATCGCCACTTTAGAGTTGGATAGAATCTGCAATTTTAACCACCTTCTTATTTCAGATTTTATTCTCTGTATTGACCATTCACATCCAACTGTTCTTGTCTTTTAAGTTCCTGCATCACTGCTGCCGTATAAATCAAGAATCGAAGATTCGAAGAAACGGCGGCGAAGGCCTAACAACAACAGAGACCCCAAGTGGAAATGTCCGTCAAAAGGAGAAGCTCGATTCAAGGTATACGCAGTTTAAAACAATTTCCTCTCATCAGTTGTCTTATAAGTGATTGTGTGTAGTGCGAACATCTTAGGCTTCTCTGTGTCTTTTCTCAACTTGAGACTAATATAATCTAAAGACTTCTGTAGCACTGTTATCATAATACCCAAAGACATCAGTCAATGGTCACTTTGAGTAAAATACCAATAAAAAATCACCATCCATTGGAAAAGCTTAAAAAGACCTACCTTTTCAAATTGCTTATCGACCCTAGAGGCTGCATCTCTGTCTCAGTAGACTAACATTTTTATTTAACATGATTACGGCTTGGTTTTGGTACACCATTGGTTGATGCCCTCTTCGTTAGACACACACATGATGGAAGTTACTAATTATTCTTAATAATAATTTTCTGTAAGCCCTGGAAGATCATTCAGTTTAATTGTGGTTTGTGTTTTCAGGTTAGGAGTACCTCTGATGGCTTTCCCTTGTTGTGATGCTATATAAATTTGCAATTACAATAATAGTTATTGTCTAAAGAAAAACCGTTGTTGCTCCCGTATAATTTATAAAAGTGATTGCCTAACAATTTTTAGTAAAAAGTTACTTTATGGTGACATGTGACTGAAGGAAATATTTGGGAGTGAAAGTCAACAGTTTTATGCATATTTCTGTTATTTAATAATTACTATTCTGTTCTGATAATTTTCAGAAAAGACAAGCTGATCCACTTAAAAGTTTTGCGCTTGAACCCTCAAGAAAAAAGAGACGCACAAAGTGAGACCGTTTGCAGCTGTTCCTGGACTGTGTGCTGACAGAAGCAGCCGTTGTGAAATTGTAGACTGTAAATTAACTGTGAACATGGTTGTGATCGCTCTCAGTTTTCTGACCATAGGAACTATGAGTCCAGTAAATTTTAGTTAATTAAATGCGACACGTTTGATTTGTTCCAATACTTTGTACAGTCATTTCTAGTTCTGCATTTCTGCAGTGAAGTCCAGTGAACCAGCTTGCATATGTATGTATTTGGGTTTGAATGTGTATGTGTGCGAGAATGCATGTTCGTATCTAGGCTTTTAGGTAGCACCGTTTATGGACCTCTGTAAAGCTTACTTGCTTTTGAAATCGGGTCTTATCTTATGTGAATTGCTCTCAAACTGGACATCATTGTTATGTGTCTAGCATACCATGGACTCAAAGTCCTAGGCAAAGTTAGGTGTTGATCAGCATTGCTATCTAGTCAGCAGATTGGAGCTTGTGCATTGTAAAATTCAGTCAGGTTTGATGAATGGGCATGGGTAAAATGTAGTTCAAAACTTTTTATTTGTTTCTTTTCTCCACATAAGCTGGATTTGCATTGATGCATTTATTAAGCCCCACTGTCTAATGACCAAGCATCAGTCAATAGCACTGAGCAATTGTGAGTGATTGACTACACAGTATAAGCATTGCAGGAGACTTGTACTGTGCATTATAGACGAGCGCTGTAAGGGGTCATCCATAAAGGACGTCCGCAAAATATGACCTGCTTTGGACCCCTCCCCTTGTTCGCATTTGACTTTACCCTCCCCCTTTGAGGACATCCGCACACCAAAGTAAATGAACGAAAAAGGCACCATTGTGACTAATGTCATTAATAAGCTACCAGTTCTATCTTATTTAGAATTATCTTACTTAAAATGTCAACCAGTGCATGCTATTTAAAACTGAAAAGTAAGCAGTGTTCTACAACAACTACTGCATTTTAAAACAACAGACACAAATTCTAGGACACAGCATGAGTTTTTTAGGCAATCACCTTACTGACCTCTTCGTCTCTAGGGAAAGGTTGAAACAACGTGTTTAAAAAACTATCAAAGTTAGATGCGGATGTCTGCACTGATCGTAACCCCCTCCTCCCCTTGTCCATGTTTCATGACCCATCCCTCCCCCCGCCCATTGCAGACGTCCTTTATGGATGATCCCTCAGTGTAGGTACATGTAACTATATTTGATTTCCAGTTTAGTGAATGATGTGGTTTAGGGAGCTCTGTTTTCCTTGGGGCTTTTGATCCGGAAGATCCCATCAGTTCTGTGGGAGGTGCTGCAACCATTGAGAAATACAATACGATTAAATGACAACACTTTATTTTGTAAATCATCGTACATCAGACAATTGCAGAACACGACACTTTATCTTTAAAATCATTCGGCAACGTTAGCCTACACGAGTTATATGAAAATGATTGGTTAGACATGCATAAACAATAACATGCTAAAATACTTGAGATGTTTATATTTAAAATGCATACGGCTGGTTACCCTTAGTAGTTTTTACCCTTTGCATGGCATAATCATCAATCAGTTTCTGCAATACCATGTACTGTAGGCTGTATGTAGCATTGAACAAGAGTTTCATGGGCTTGAGTGTGTCACAATTGTGAAAAGGTCAGTGTACCCTGTTGAGTTAAAGCTGTGGTGTACCCTGATCACAGTACAACGAAGCAACCAGATTTGGAACAACACAGCAAAAATCGCTTTTGGTGATGCACAAACATTTCACCAATGCAAAAATTAACGACGCCAATCAGATTTGCCACCATGTGTGGCAAGTCCTAAAAGGCGACAAGGGAGATCTTTCCAAATGATTATTATGATTAATATCATAGACATTCATATATCGCCACTACAAAAAGGCCACCATTCAATGGCATTAAGTAAAGGTGCATGAGAGATTCTTGCACGCATGTGGTAAAGACTGGTTTAACACTAACAATGAGCTGCCATGGTTTCCAGTCACTTGTAATATACACTCCTCGTTAAAGTGTTAAGGATCGTTTGATGGGGTGGAAACGTGACAACTGACAGCAAACCATTTACTCCTATTGCATATTACAGGAAATGTAGTTTAAATCCTCTAATGCATCGGGATTTGATATATACCTGTAGTGAGGAATTTAAGAGATGATGGATGCACTGCCGAGGTGGAGCCCATATGGAGTCTATAATATGGGTCCCAACCAACCCAACCATGGACATGCTAGTAGACTAAGTGGAGTGATTAACAAGATGTTTAGTTTAAAAATGCATCGGGCTTGTCACCCTTCTGTAGTTTATACCTTTTGCATGGCATATCATCAGTTTCTGCAATGCCATAGGCACTACTGATTTCTAGAGTTGAACGTGAACAGAATAGGGCCTATGCTTTACCAGTCTGCCTTTGTGCGCAATCGTCCCTTGCTCTAGGCGAGTGCTCAACCTTTTCGGTTTAAAGTGTGACACAGTAGGACAATGTGGTTGTTAGTAAACTACTTCAATATTTTAACTTAATTAGCTTAATTGAGTATTGAATCGGAGCGCCTACCAATTAAAAATGGGTTTAGAAGACCGTCACTATCAGTTACGTTATAATTCAAGATGACTAGCTGTAAATAAAACCGGCGTCAACAAAGGTACCGTATAAGCAGGTGAGTTTAACACAGTTGAATCGAGTAGATGTTTCATTCGGTTGAAGCATTCATTTACCCATCGAAGCCACCAGCGAAACAATTGCAATTGCAACAACAGTCGTAAGCTTTTATAGAAGACATTGTAATTATAATCACAGATGCGGTGGTGTAGCGGTGTGTTCTGTGACTTGTAACCGGAGGGTCGAGGTTCTAATCTTCATCAAGCCACTGCGTAGCGGCCTTGAACAAGCTGCTCACCCACAATAATTATTGTCTGTGAGGAAGGCAACGGGAAACCACCTCACGCACCTCGTTCTCGGGTGGCATAAAGCCAATGGACCTGCCTTCGGGCAGAAAAATCATTATCATCATCATCATCATCATCATCATCATCATCATCATCATCAATCATAGATTTATATAGCGCTTCTGCAGAGAGACTTAAAGGCGCTCCCGACCTAACGACGGAAGACCAAGGTCGAGCAAAATGGTTTTCAGGCGCTTACGTAGTAGAGGTAAAGAAAGACCAAGGAGCTGATGTCGTAAGGCGTCGTAGGCAGTATTAACATTTATTTAGCGGTCATTTGAGAGCTACTCAGGGACAGTTTGTTTCGGCTCCTCCGACGGTTAACTGAATATAAATCTAAGATCCAAGGAAGCGATCGTTGCGCCGGACCGCCAGAGGCATTTGCATAACCATCCAATAAGAGCGAAGTTGATTTTAGTGTAGAATAGCAGTACGCGCAATTACGCGGGGCTACGCTGGCTGGCGACTGTAAATTATCCGCTTAGGGGAGTATCGACGGATCAGTGGCGCTGTAATGCTCGTTCTCCGGACGGCCATTCCGTGAAACAGCGAAAGCCAATCCAACGTTTCGGTCGAAATGCGAGCGTTTCGATAAACTAGCCAAGGGCGGTTGGTGTCTTGCGACGAAGTGGCCATTTGTTACTTCAGGTACATCGCAGTCTGTGGCAAGGCTACACGCGTAGATGTTGACTTAGAAGGTCATTTGCTGCAACACAGGTGGACGCAGTTATCCAAGGCTGCAGCGATCAGTCTCATGCTCGTCTTCGCCCGGTGTCAGCGACGGTTTATATCTGATTGTGGAAGATCCCTGGTCAAACCGACTAGACCATATGCGAACTGTCTTATAGCGCCCTTGCTGCTAGACAACTTGTTTCAGTGAAATGCAATCTATCTCTTGGTAATGAGTTCGAATGTCTCTTGGGTCCTGTTTCTCAATCTTTTTTCTGTCGATTTTTTGCCCGAACTGCCAAACGTTTCTTTTTCTTCTTTTGCAGTTCCTTTCGCTGTCATGTCATTCGACAGTGCTACCAATGCGAAGCATTTCTGCGCAAGCAATAGGCCTATCATGTCATTCTTTCACCGTCCGCCATTTCTTTCGTCTGCCCTGTTATTTGGGAACTGTAATATTTGGAATATTCTAGACTGTTCTAGCATGCAGATGGCTTTCACGAAATCGCCTGTTGACGAAATAAATTGTTTATAGACAATTCAGGCGCTTCGACAATAAATACTAATAAATTAAGCTGTTGTCAAAACTGACGCTGTAAACGTAAACGAGCTCCAGTCTGTACGCAAATAGCGAATCACAAGGAACTCTCAGAGATCCAGAGAGGTGTAGGCCTCTGCAAATATGAATCTCGAATCTTGCACATAATAGCTTACTAATTTGAAGTGGTGAATTATAATCAAAAGCGAAGAAGTTCTTAGTTATAGGCCTAACTAATACATGAACAAGTTTCAGGCCCTTCTCTCAATATGAGATCCGGAATATGCTGCACCTCCACCCTGCCAGTAGGCCTAGTTTCATGGGCATCGTGTGGGGTTCATATGGACTCTATACTGGTCCCATATGGACTTATCTCTGACGGTCTCTGGGAATCAGCAAGGAATGCTACCAGCAACACCAGTTTAGCTGAAAATGGTTTCCGAAATATTGCGGGCAGTGATGTACAGTAAACTGTTGAAGTCCTGATGCTTCAGTTTGAAGTGTTTACAAAGCTGGAAAATCAGTAGGCCTATTAGAGGTAGCCATTGTCCTGTCTGACTCTAGTTTGCATTGTGAGTCCATCTTAGAGGCGGAGCTCTATGAGCCAAGCCTGGACTTGCAGTTGAGGCAAAGTTGTGCTTCTGACATACTATAGTTAGGTACGGCAAAGGCTATAAAAGCTTTCAGCTAGTCAGCAAAATTCATGGGGCGAATCCTTCGTTCCTTACAGACCTCCATCATAGTACGACACCTTGCATATACATATACAGTAAGATCAAACTGTTATAACCGGATGTGAATTGTGACAAGACAACAGAGGATTATTTTTCCGATTGAAACACATATGGATAGATAGACGGACGGATGAATACTCTGACACATGACCGAATCAATCCAGACCCTGTACAGTGTACAGTGTACTGTAAGTGGGCGTCCATTAAAACAAGCAGATTTCGACTACACTACAAAGATGCGAGGGACTGACTTATTTAGCGCCCTTTCCATTATGCTTCTAGATGTACGCATGCGTGCATCAAGCGCTTTTCAGTAGCTCTCAAAGCGCTGAGGGCTTTGATCATAGCTGATTGCTTGTGAACATCGCTATAGATCATCGTAAATTGACTGTGGGCATCGAGCGCGAACGATATAGGTTTACATTGGACATGCAGTAGATGTGTTTTATAGAAAGTCGGGTATGTACTGCCATCTGTCGACCGCAAAATATACTTATGGTTTAGGTCGCAACCGGAAAACTAGATCATTGTCGAATTCTTAAGATCATTGACAATCATTAGGATCATTGGCGATCCATAAGACCATTATAGAAATACTTATAAGTTCATTAGCAATTCCTAGAATCGTCTGACATACCTTACGGTCATACGGAATCAGCAAGATCTTTGGTGATCCCTATGATCACATAGGCAATTGTACTTTTGCAATTGTAATCACAAATTATTTATATAGCGCCTCTACGAGAAAGAATCATCAAGGGTGCTTCCGACTCGATAACGCAAACAGCTGTCAAAAATGGGTTTTCACTGTATCGGCAAACGTAACAGAGATAGCAATCCTTTGGATCGTTAGCTAGCCTTGGGATCATAACCGATCCTTAGGATCACTGGCGATCCTTATGATCTCTATAAATCCGCAAGATCATTATCAATCCCTAGGAATCTTTTGCGATTCTTAGGATCACTGCTGACCCTTGGGATCATGAGTGAACCTTAGGATCAGTGGCGATCCTTATGATCTCTAAGATCCGTAAGAGTTTGCAAATTTTTAGGTTCACTGCTGATCTTTGGGATCATAAGCAATCCGTAAGACCATTGGTGATCCTTGTGATCTCTAGAGAAATCCGTAAGATTTTTAACAATCTTTAGGATCTGTTGCGATCCCTAAGTTCATCATTGGCAAGCATTTGGATCAATGACGATCCTTTGGATCATTAGCCATTCTAACGATTTCTGGCTATCCTTAAAATCAATTGGCATTCAATACAAGACATGATCAAAGACTAACGACACAGGTCGAGCACCTCCTTCATCAACGGCTGGATGCCATCAGGATTCAGCTTCAGCAACACGTGCGTGTGCTCCTCGTTCAGACTACGAATGTCCGTCAGTTTGAGTATGAACCGGGGAAAGAGTACTCGTGCCACGCCGCTCGAGTACTTGGACTCAAGGTACTTTTTCAGCAGAAGGCAGTACTTCTCCTGCTGACCAGAGACGTAGTCTTTGCTCAGAAGGTTTTCACGGTCTGGCGAGAAGAGAGCGATGACGAGAAGAAGTATGAGTGTTGTTTCATCAGCGCGCAGCTCAACGACTAGGGACCGGATGAACTTCATGTGGTCCTCAAACAGTCCGGTCCCGATCTCGGCTCGCTCGAGCTGCTCCAGCTTCAGCGCGCTCGTCTCCTCCGGGTCGAACGGGTCGAGGAAGTGTTGCTTCTCCTTGTCGAAGGTGATGACGGAGCGGAGGATGAGCAGTTCGATGCTGCCCGTCTTCAGCAACTGAATCTGGTCCTCCTGCGGCAGAATCCGGAAGCTGGCGATCTGCTTCGTCAGGGCGATCACTCGGCGCATGCTCAGCTCGGCGATGTTGACGAGGTCGGACATGCTGGCCCGATCGCGCGACCAGTCCTTCTCGCCCGAGGTAGTGTCGAGCGACAGGCGGTAGGCCGTGACGAGCTCTTCGATCGAGGTGGCGTCCTCTGGACGAAGGGCGGTCGTCTGCGATGTAGCCTCGGACACGTATAGCTGGTCGACCGTCAGGTTCACAACGCCACCGCTGCAGCTGCCACCTTCCGAGTGACGCCGAAGTCTACGAATTACAGATGCAGCAGAACGATTATGAGCCACCGTAGGAACACGACGATCCTACGGTGGCCTGTAAGGGCCAGTCGGATACTCTTTAGCAGAAAAGTAGAGAAAACAAACAGGAGTATGAGACTAGCACCTGGGAAATCTGTTTCGTTTGGCAATGTGCGAATCCAAGATGGAGGCAACACCGAAAGTGCCTTCCTCCGTTCGAGCTTAGGAAGTTAATGAAAAGAAGGCAGGTTTTCGAGGGTGGATTAAGGAAGACTAGTAATACCCTTTACCCTAGGAATTGCACGTGGTTGTTCATCATTGTAGTTATTAAACAATCAATCATTATACAATAGCTCTAAATAACAATGCTTATAGTAAACGCATATGCAATAATAACAGTAATTTGAAGCAGACTTGGTAGGCCATAAACTGTGTAAAGCTTAGAGGCCCCTTGTTAAAAATTACACCAGAAGGTCTCACAAAACTTGAAAACATATATGCCTTTTAATTATTTAATAACAAGGCATTTAAAGCGAAAAATTCAAATTACTTTCAAATGAATAAGTTTACTCAGGCGAGATGGAATTTGCTACACAAGCTGTTAAAAATGCTCTACATAATATACATCTATATAATATCCTGTATTATCTATATATACAGTACATGTACAGTTTTAAAAGCCCCCAAAATTCTGAATTTTTTTTGGCTCTTGCGGATTGTGAGGCCCTAAGCTGTAACTGCTTTAGCTTATGCCTAAATCCCGCACTAATGCTCGAGGGTTTAAAATTCGTCTTCCACTGGCTTAATTAGGACTTACGTTTGTTCTGGCGAGGATATTTTGGTAGCTGCAACCTCTCGCATGTACCGATTGGCTTCGATCTTTTGTCTCTTGAGCGCCTTTTCCTCTTCGCTGAGGATGTATTCCTTTCTCATTCCGATCTCGAAGCACTTGTTGAGGCGACATCTCTTGCAGAAGCGTCTGTTGGACACGTCCATCCGACATCGCTCGTCGTAGGGACATTTGAAGTAGTCCTACAGACCAAGCGAAAGTCCAAGCAGATTAGTTGAAAAAGAAAGGTTGTGAAGTTAAGAATTTGCGAAAGAAGAAAGCGGAAAAGAAGGCAGGTAATTAAGAAATAAAAATATGAAAGTGGAAACGAAAAACAGGTAGAAAAAAGAGAAAGGTAGAGAGAAATCTTAGAAGCAAGGAAAAGAAAGATAGACTCTGAAAAGAAAGGCAGGGAGTGAAGAGATAACAGTGAAAAAGAACTGAGAAGACAGGCAGAATCAAAAGAAATGGAAAAGTTAGAAGAGAAAAGGAAAAGGAAAGAAATCCAGGTAATTAAAGGAAGGAGGAAAGGAAGGACAGAATAACAATTAATGAGATAGAAAAGATAAAGGAAGAAAGAAACCAAAAATAAAAGAAGAGTAGAGAAACCGTTTAACCTGTAAATCGATTCCTGATATTGTATTGTATTGTATTGTATGGGGATTTATAAAAGCGTTTCTATCGGGAGAGAAGCGCTCCCTTTGCCAGAGACCCCGAGAGAAGAAGCAAGTTTGAAGAAAGACAAAAGAGGAAGAGACGTTAGCTGAGAGAATAGAGGAACGAACAGACGGAGGAAGCTCATTCCATGCAAAGAGTAGGGCCAGTGGAAACAAAAGGACCTATAGATTGAGCCAATGAAATTCTGACACGGGGAACCAGAAGGCCGAGAAGGCCTGAGAAGCGAAGAGGACGGAGAGAAGCAGCACAGTGTGGGCGATGAATTAGATCACATAAATATTTCGGAGAAAGGCCAAGTTGAGCCTTAAAACCAAGAATGGAGACCTTGAATTGGATACGGACAGAAAGCGGGAGCCAGTGGAGTAGGCCTACTTCTGTCATAAAAGTGGTGATATGAGACAATCGAAGAAGACGGGCAATCAGTCAAGAAGCGGCATCGAGAACGGACTGAAGAGGAGCAAGATGGACCTTGGGAAGACCAATGAGGAGAGAATTGCAGTAGTCAAGTCTAGAGTAGACAAATGCGTGAACAATTGAACTGAAAATTAAAGATGAGACAGCGACGGATAGCGTCTTTAAGGCGTCTTAGAGATGGAAAGCATGAAGAGCGGGTGAGTTTGGACTTATGTTCAGCAAAGGTGTGAGAGCTGTCAAGAGTAGATCGCGAACGCTATACGAGAAAATGAAGAGCAGAAACCTCTGAGAAGGCAAAGCACAGTCGCGTTTCTGAAGTTGCTGAGGTGTGCCAGACCAAGTGAATAGGATGAGAAGGTGCCAAGCTTAATAAGTCACTCAGTCTCTATGATAATATACCATTGGAGTGTCCCGCTATTACACGTTCAACCGACCCTTTGTGGCGCATTCATCAACATAACATATATAATTTATTACGATGTATCATTCATCCAATTTTATATATGCGCATACACGCGATGTACCGGTACATATTATTATATGCTATATTTAGGGTAGGCCTATATATACATGCCTATATACATGCGTGTGTAGATATCAAGCTTATATTTATATTTATATATATATACGTAATACGTAGGCCTATATAATATACAATATATGAGTGTTTAAGTCAAATATATGATGCCGATTTTCATATTAATGAAATATATATATATATATATATATATATATATATATATGCTGCATATAATAACATTATTTCCCGTGTATATATATAATTATATTACAACTGGCATTAATATATATATACACACATAGGGCCTACATATGATATATAGAACATATGGAACATTCGATTCGGTTGTGAAGTCAGCGCTGCCAGTTGGTCGTTATAAATGAGGCGGCGGCAGCAGAGGTATATGTGGAAGAAGTTTGGCAATCAGCCGAGGAGGGAGTGAAATCATGAGCGAGAATTCATGCATTCATGCATAATTCACTGGTTAATCGGTGACAATTAACGTGCATTTATAAGCGCGTACTTTGAACTCATTGTTACCGACACTTCTGACTAATCTCGATGATAATATCAGCGGTGACGCCAACGGAACGCACCCACTGCTACCGACGCCTTGTATATTATATGAGTTTGGTCCGATCTCTCGCTTCACGCTTGCCCGCAGCTGTAGGCGGCGGCATGTGTCTTTGACATAATATACGTAAACCTACGTAGATCAGTATCACGCTTCAATTAACGTGTCTCGCTCGAGTGACCGCCGCCACACGGACTACAGGATCGTAAGGTTACGCAACATTGCCCGCCTCATTTGTTGGCCTGAGCAACTTCGGATGCGACCTATTAGGGTTCGCCGGATCCTGTTATGTGCTCAGCGGGATGCTAGTCCGACCGAGGCAGCCAAAGGGCCGTTGGGTCCTATGTGTAGTAGCATCCGTCCATTTAGCACCTGTTGGCAATGCGATGCCGATGGATAGGTTAACAACGTACCGTCTTGAACCGGATCCCAGCTTAAGCGTGTTAGACAAGGACTTCGGGCAACTTTAAAACACTTCCAGCTTTAGTGATATAGCGACCGTATATGGCCTCGACCCTGCACATTTTCCAATGAATTGATCGAGTGAGATCCTTCACCACCGCTGCCTGTTTGAATGGGCGTCACGCCATTTAGCCAGTTAGCTACAATCGTACTATGTTTTTGGTATAGCTACATGATAGAAGCTTTAGAACTGGCATTACTATAGTAAGTGGTATAGCTACATGCTAGAAGCTTTATAACTGGCATTACCAGTAACTACATTTTTACTAGGCCCTATGTTCTTGGTGTAGCTACATGGTAGAAGCTTTACAACTGGCATTACCAGTAACTACATTTTTACTATGTTCTTGGTGTAGCTACATGGTAGAAGCTTTACAACTGGCATTACCAGTAACTACATTTTTACTATGTTCTTGGTGTAGCTACATGGTAGAAGCTTTACAACTGGCATTCCAGCAACTACATTTTTACTATGTTCCTGGTATAGCGACGTCGTACTGTTTATAGTACAGCGCCTTTATGAGGCCTTAAAAAGCGCTATGTTAATGCTAAGATACTTACACAAAGATAATATCATATGAGTTGAAAGTTTACACATTGTTTGGTTCTGAGTTTAGAGGAGACAATGGTGTTTACAATAAAACGTTTTAGTAATTATTGTGCCTTACTGTCAATTGACTGTAATGTGCTAAATTAAAGTACATTACGTTCTATTAATTGAATTGCCTCTTCATTAGTATAGTGTATACGTAAGATTTCAGCGGAATTTATGCGAACTTAACATTAGCCTATCACTAACTACATTGTGAATCAATTATAGGTCTCGTCCAAGGAACCAAAAGTGGTATCTCTATAGCTGCCCATTGGCAATGAACATTTGCATATTTCTTTTGTTGTTCCTCAGCATCTATAGAATCCTAATGGACCTATCTGTATACGCGTTGCAGTTTGCCTGGCTCTCGTTTTGCTTCTTGCGACAACAGATTGTGTTCTGTAGACCCTATAGTTGATGTCCTGGCATCTTCGACTGAGGGCATTCACTAACTGTTACCCTGTCGGCGTCCTAGGTTCACTTATCATATATATCGTGGCCTCTGCGTAACTCCGAGTCTCTTCCATGGCAAATGAACCTATCTACCGTATCCTTCTTCTGCTCCTGTTCGGCCCCCTTAGGTTACCCTTCCACAGGATTAACAATCTGGACCTTCCGAGAGTCTGCTCCAAGCACAATATTCTCTACCATTAGTTATCCAGTCATCTCCCTCCCTCTCTATCCCCCTCTTCCCCCTCTCCCTCTCCCTCCCTCCCTCCCTCCCTCCCTCCCTCCCTCCCTCCCTCCCTCCCTCCCTCCCTCCCTCCCTCCCTCCCTCCCTCCCTCCCTCTCTCTCTCTCTCTCTCTCTCTCTCTCTCTCTCTCTCTCTCTCTCTCTCTCTCTCTCTCTCTCTCTCTCTCTCTATATATATATATATATAGCCAATACGCATATGTACTTATATATAGGAAATGAATTCGTGTAATAAGAAATACATATATAAGGACATGCCTATATATTTGTTTCTCTATATGTCTATGCATACATGTAAGTATGTAGACCCCATTTGTGAAATTTGTAACCTATATATATATATATATATATATATATATATATATATATATATATATATATATATATATATATATATATACATATATATATACATATATATATACATATATATATATATACAATGCATTTCTATTGATACATATACATGAAGAAATGTATATATATACACACATACATATTCAGGGTAACTTAAAGTAAATCCAAGCTTGGAGATGAGATACAACCACACGAAGGGTAACGTACTCAGCCTAATCATCATCACCACCAACAACACACTTCATCACTGATGTCGTCGTTATCATCGTCGCTTTCTTCATAGTGCGTGTAGGTTCGTCAAATTTATGGGTTTAAACTGTGCTCCTCGTTCAACAAGAAGCTGCTCCCAGTGGCGTCACTAGGGGGGTGCGGACCGCACCGGGTGACACCCTAGGAGGGGGGTGACACCCAAGATGAGAAAAAAATTTTTTTTTTAAACATGAGGTCATCACTTTTTTTGGGAGACGAATTCCTGTCAAAGGTAAAGAGGTAATGATGGCATTATGGTTGGAGACCGGAAAAGAAGGATGTAAGAAGTACAAAAACAGGCGGATGACTAAAAAAAAAAAAAAGGTCATCAACTTTTTCTGGGAGATGAAATCCTAGAAAAAGGTTTTTTGGGAGACGAATTCCTAAAAAAAGTCATCTTTTTTTTGAGGGTGACACCATGACTTACCGCACCGGGTGACACCAACCCTAGAAAAAGTCATAAAAACAGGGAAAGCAAACTAAGGACAGCGTTTAAAGTGCGTGAGAACGGCGTTCCCACTGCTATCGAAATTCTTTGCTTGCGTTCCCACTGCTCACGCATGCGTTCCAATAAAACTCTTCTTTGGAGTTCCCACTACTCACCCAAACCACATTAACCACTGACTAAGGATTTGTCAGAAATGCAGAGGAAAAGATCATCAAAAGAACCCCGATAGAAAAAGCAGCTCCACTCTTGTAGAATACTAAAATGATCATCAAAACAGTTGAATAAATATAGTACCGTAGTTTACAAAAAACTCGGTATTTTTCTGCACACTGTCCTTTGTCTGGTGGTCCGTGTGGCCTGTAGAGTGTAGACAATTGTTCAATGTACATTGGCAGTAGAGGGCATTGGCGTAACTCGCCTCAACGGTTCCATTTCGCACCTGTACCTTAAGCCATTAAATTAGATACCTCGTACTATACCTCTTACGATTACTTAATACCTCTTAAGATTACTTATATACCTCTTAAGATTACCTATATACCTTTTTAGATTACCTATATACCTCTTACTTATAGATATACACAGGGCTTTTTTTCAGCCGGGACGAGCCGGAACGGCGTTCCGGCACCTTTTTTCAGCTACTAAAAATATTTTCTTTATTTTAATAATAAAAACAATAATTTTGTTATTTTAATTTAATTTCAGTGTTTTTGAACTGTTTTCAGTGTTTATTCAGACCCCTACCAACACCCAATCCCGTTTTTCTCGTGATTTTAGCCCGCCCATAAATGTTGCGTTTCGGAACCTATTGTTCCGTTCCGGAACCTTTTTTTCTAGAAAAAAAGCACTGGATATATATCTTACGACTACTTGTATACCTCTTAAGATTACTTAATGCCTCTTAAAAATAATTACTACCTCTTGATTACGCATATACCTCTCAAGTTTACTTAGGTATACCTGGTCGATTAAGTACGTGACTCTTAAGCTCAGCTAATACCTCATGCTTTAGTCTACTTCGTATGGCTACTAGTCGGATGACTCTCAAGGCCAATTAGATACCCATATTTGGAGGATCTCATACGCGCTATATAAACACTGAACGCCCGTATGTACAGTCTTGCTTCTGCAGTGCATATATTAAACTAAGCATCTGGTTTTACCAGGCATTAATTTCAACAGCGACGCCGTTGCCTCCCCTTCGAATATATGCGCCTGCCATTTATCGTTGCGGATCGTCATATATAAAGCTGGCGAACGTCTGAGTACAGTTCAATGCTTAACAGAGTCAAATTAAAACACATTACGAGACCGACTGCAGTCGACAACAGAGCGTTGGCGTCGGCGGAGGCGGCACATGCACTTCTCATCTGTAGAACGAAGCAAAAGTTGATTTATTGGTGGCGCCGAATGACGCTAATTACTTTCAACACAGACCGCTTAGGCAACGAGGATTGCACCGCGCGTTTTAATCAACCTCCGAAAACCGAGCCCAGGTTAACACCTCATATACATTTAGAATATATGCATATCAACAAATGCATGTAGGCCTATATTAAACACTTCATGAGAAGTCAATCTATATATAAACATACACGTCATATGACTCTAAAACAATATGCCGTACAATGGAAAGAAGACATTTATAATAAACGTAAAGGACCCAGATTCGATGTATCTTCGATGAGAGATAGTGAAGTAGTTTCTTTTGCCCTTACAAACCGCACCCAGGTATTTTTATATGCATAGATTGTGGTTGGCAACAGTGGAGGAAAGAGTTACAGTAGTCGGGAGCGAAATGTATGGGAGAAGGTGTCTCTTCAGCGTTTGAAAACTCTGAACCAGTTGGAGAGTTTTACAAATCGTATCCAGGTAATACAGGTTTCCTCAGAGCGGCGCCACAAAATTGCTCGATTACGATTACAATACTGGCTCAGTTAGCTACATCGGTTAAAGCGCACGTCTCTTGTATATCTAGGCGCCTGCGGGTGCCGGTTTGCATACCGATGGTGACTTATTTAACAGATTTCAATCTCAGGCTAGGGTTCGTACACAGGGACCTTAAATGGCGTGGCGCCCATTCAAACGGATAGCGGTGGTGAAGGATCTCATCCGATCAATTCATTGAAAATTGAGCAGAGTTGCTATAGAAAAACGAGTAGGTTTACATTTACCAAATGGAGCGCTTCTGAATAGTTGCCTTGAAGAGCGCGCTATATAAATGTCTAGTTGATTGATTGATTGATTGATTGATTGATTGATTGATTGATTGATTGATTGATTGAACAGCTGATATAGTATATGTGAGAAGAGATGGTGGCTCACCAGGCCCTTCGGTGCATTACGTCGGAAGAAGGCTTTGCAGGATTCGCATGAGATGGCGTCGAAGTTGTAGCTGAGAGCACGGTCGCCACAGACTCCGCAGACCTTGTCGTCTTTACCCTTCCTCAGTTTTCCACCCAATCCACCCATTCCAGCCCCGAATGCTCCCACTCCTCCAGCTCCACCAACGCCTGCGAAGCCTCCCGACTGACCGCCAAAAGACCTCTCAACAGCAGCGTGCATCTGTAGATACGGAGGCTGGTGTTGTTGCAGGGAGTGTGGATGAGGGTGAGCAGGAGGAGGCGCTGGGTAGTAGGTACCCCCTCCGCCCAAGTAATCGCCCACGACGTCAGTGTCCATCATCATCGTTTCCATAGCGACGTGATGGTATCCGCTGGTGACGGAGTACTGATGATGGTGGCTATGGTAACCGTTCTGGTAGTAACTGTTTTCTCCGAGACCTGGAAAACGAGACACATCAAGGAATCATGTGATTTTAAGAAAGCAAAATAATGCGATCATAAGGAAACAATGCGATCTAAAAAAAAACATTGGAAATCTTAAGAAGCCAATGCGATCTTAAGGAGGTCAATGCGATCTTATGGTAATGCAATCACTGCGATCTTACGTAATGCAATCACTTACCTGTCCTCAGGCGCCTTTTAACGAAAGCAGGCTCTTTAAACTGAAGAAGGGCCTACTAAGTCGGCGACAGCAAGTCAACATTCAGAGCAACATATCCTTATGGATTTCACGATCAAGCAATCTTTATTGGCAGTTTATCGCTAGAGCACAGAAAAGAAGAACTAAAGAATCGCAGAAGAAAAGCCAAAAAAAGTAAAGAAGAGCTAACAAAATAAGGAGCAATTAAAAGAAGGGCAAAAATAATAGGTCAAAGAAGAAGCATAAACGAAGAACAAAAACACAAGGAACACTTGAATGAAGGACAAAAGATAAGCCGAAGAACTGATACAAATAAAGAACTAAAACAGAAATCGTAACCTCAAAATTTCTAAAGTACTACTTAAAATTACCAAGTAGGGCACCAACTTATTCACGAGCGCTGCGTCATGTCAGAGAGTTTACCCAGAGACACCAAGTAGAGATCCAAGTCCGATTACCAGAAGACCAGAGAGGAAAGGACACAGAGAAGCTTCTAACATAGATTCCGTCTGGCACGAGAAATATTGGAAGGCGGAGGATTGTGTGGATCAATGCAGGAATTCTTGAAGAGGTGAGACTTTAGTTTGAAGTGGAAAGCCTGAGGGGTGATAGGTAGAGGATCCTCAGGCTGTAGTGTGTGTGAGGGGCGAGGAGGATCTGGGAATATGCGGAATTGAAGAACACATCAAACGCGAAACTGACAACGAGCAGGCTGACTTTAATAAATTGTTCAAATGGAAGGAAGAACAGAATGCAGGTAAAGGACGAACCTCACGAAGGACAAATATTAGCTCGAAGCGCAGACAGAACAAAAGGAAGACCAAAATACGAACCATGCGAAGGACAAAAACAGATCGAATGATATGAAGATCTATCTAATTTGGGAAGGAATTGTGTCAGTAGCAGCGACTAAGTTTTCAGCTTTAGAACCATCAGTGTATAGGCCCTATATAATATGTGCGCATGTGTGATATTTGTGCATGTGTTCTAAAGAAATAAGATGGAGCAGTTCAAGATTGTCGTTCCTCTTGCTCATCGACTTGTGGAATCGCAGCTGAGGAATATATAGCATTAATTGCAATTGTTTTAAAGTTGTCGAACAAGACCATCTAACGACATCTTCTGGCTGCCATGCATGGCAGTTTACGCTAACTTTTCCTTACTTCTGCAGTCTGAGATGAGCTAGTGCTTAAACGCGGCCGAGGAATATATAGCATCAGCTGCAATTGTTTTAAAGGTGTCGAACGAGACTATCGCATTTTCATAGTCTAACGACATTTTCTGGCTGCCAGAGCCGTTGACGATCATATATAAGGAAGCAATGCAACCTAAAGAAAGAAATGCAAATCTTAAGAAGCCAAGAATGCGATCTTAAGGAGGAAAATGCGACCAAGATTACGGTAATGCAATCAATGATCTATTTACAAGCGCCTTTCAACGAAGGCAGGCTCTTTAAACCGAAGAATGGCCTAGCTTACTATGACGGTGACAGCAAGCTAACACTTTGAGCAACATGTCCTTATGGATTTCTAGACCAAGCCATCTTAATTGTCAGTTCATCGCAAGAACATAGAAAAGAAGAACCAAAGAATCGCAGAAGAAAAGATCACAGAAGTTGAGAACTAAAAATAAGGAACAATTCGAAGAAGGACAAAATTTAGGTCAAAGAAGAGACAAAGAAACGAAGAACTAAAAGACAAGAAACACTTGAATGAAGGACAAGAGACAAGCCGAAGAACTTACATAAAGAACAAAAACAGAAATGGTAATCTAAAAATGTGTAAAGTGCTACTTAAAAGCACCAGGTGCTTATTCACGAGCGCTGCGTCATGTCAGACAGGTTGCCCAGAGATACCAAGTGGAGATCCAAGTCCGACCACCAGAAGACCAGAGACAGAAAGAGAGAGAGAGAGAGAGACAGACAGACAGACAGACAGACAGACAGACAGACAGACAGACAGAGACAGAGACAGAGACAGAGAAAGAGAGAGGGGGAGAGAGAGAGCGAGAGATAGACAGGCAGTCAGACTGACAGAGAGGAAATAGAGAAAGAGAGAGAGAGAGAGAGGCAGACAGACAGATAGACAGAGAAAGAGATAGAGAAAGAGAGAGAAAGAGAGAGAGAGGGAGAGAAACAGACAGACAGACAGAGAAAGAGAAAGTGAGAGAGAGACAGAGAAAGAGAAAGAGAGAGAGAGAAAGAGAGAGAGGGAGACAGACAGACAGACAGACAGAGAAAGAGAAAGAGAGAGAGAGGGGGCACAGAGAAGCTACTAACATGGATTCCGTCTGACACGGGAAATGCTGGAATGCGGAGGAGTGGGTGGATCAGTGCAGAAACTCTTGAAGGGGTAAGACTTTAGTTCGAAGTGGAAAGCCTGAGGGATGAGGAGCCTGAGGCATATGATGGTATTGTGTGTGAGGGGCGAGGAGGGCCTGGGAATTTGCGGAATTGGAGAACACATCAAACGCAAAACTGACAACGAACAGGCTGACGTGGACGTGAAGGACAAATGAAACGAGGAACAGAATGCAGAGGAGCTAAGGTTTGTCCTTCGTGAGATCCGACGAAGGGCAAATTTTAGCATAGGCTAAATAACAGACAGAGGAAAAAAGGGAGATCAGAATACGAATCATGCGAAGGACAAAAAACAGATCGAAGGATGTGAATACCTGTTTAATTTGCTACTGTTTGTCTTATCATTGGCACAAGCTAACTGATCATACGGAATTTGTATATACAATAAGGCAATACTTGTCTCACATAATATATATTATATACCGCGAAAGGATCGAATTTCCTCAGACTGGATCAGTAGAGATCAGATCAATAATCAGATATGTGCTCTAGTTAATCCACGTATTTGCAATTCTACATGGGGTCAGCAACGGCATGATAACTGGGGCGATCTGGGCGCCTTGCAGAGGACAATGGATGGCAAAGTTCTCTTTCTGCTATAGCAGTGACACATCATCTACGATTGCCATCGATATGAGCCCTCACAAGCGAAAGACGCATCCATGGCAAATTCTTACTGATCAAACACCCGTGTCTTTCGACACGAACTTGCAACGCGCTTGCTCAGGCGTACTGTGTCGAGTCACACAAAAACTTAACACAATTTTTATTTTTTTATTCACCTTATTCAAATACACCAGAAATAGAAATGATTATTAAGAATTAAAGTAAGTTTGCTTTTCATTTATCAACGCATACGTCGAAGATAATATTATGTAATGCACGATCTATGCTTGATCATTGATCGATCTAAAAGCAAGATATACATAGGTCCCTATATTGTTTTCTAATGTATACGGTCATCTCATAAGTCTTGTATGAGTCTTAGGAGGCATCGTTCAAAGGTTTCACTTTAGATATAGGTATATGGGTATATAAGATTTCTTGAGTATAGTTATCTATAATATATATCTTAGGCTATCTTAAAGTTTGATACATTTTAGGTAATCTTAGACATCTATATATATATATATATATAAATATCTTAGGTTATCTTAGATTATCGATATATCTTAGGTTATCTTAGAAATCGGCACATCTAAGATTATCTGAGGCATCGATACATCTTGAGTTATCTAAGAGATCGATATATCTTAGGCTATATTATAGATCGATACATCTTAGGTTTTCTTATAAATCTATCTATTACGTAGGTCTACTTTACACTGGTTGTCTTATGTAGCCTATAGGCTATCGTTCTAAGTTATGGAGCTTCCTTATTCTTAGTTATATCTAAGATATTTAAGATATACATATCTTAGGTGTGACCTTTATTTTAGACATACGTACATTTAACTACTACATTATCTATCTAAGCATTCTATCTTAGATGTATTTTTAGATATATTCGAGTAAATACACTTGGTCATCTTTCAGTCCGCCATTGACAGATACCAGGTTCTGTATCCGGATATAATCCGACACGGATATCTCTTCGCAGGTTGTTGATAGTCCAACACGATTACTACAGGACTATCGCGCACATTACTTTACCAAACTTTATCATATCTTACTTTACCTTGCCTTATAGTTTACCTCAGCTTAGCTGAGTTTTACTTAGTGTAAGCGTCATTATTTAATAATCAAGCTATTCAAGCATCAATCTGCATGTATGGCGCTGAGCAATTGTGAGTGAAGGACTTGCTCGACGTCCCTATACAGCAACCGTCTCGGGGGAGATTCGAACCCTTTCTCTCCGCGTTATAGGCCGAGTGCTCTAACCAATCGGCTGCCGTGCCTTATTTACCTTACCTAGCCTTAGTGCCTAAACTTACCATACCTTACCTACATACCAGATGAACAGTTGAATTGCCGTTCAATGGATTCATCCTTTTGCTTGATTATCCTAACCAGGCTTCGAACTACGGACGCAGTAGAACATTTCGACAGAGCACATAATATTCTTAATGTGTTTGCAGGGGCGTAACTTTAGTCTAAAAAGTGGGGGGTACAAATACTTTGGTCTAAAAAGTGGGGGGGGGGGTACAAATTTCTTCTCCACTTTCGCTTTTCGCATGGTGGCCATTTTGAACATATTCCCTGTCAGTATTCTCATTAATTTTGGCTCTCGGTTTACATGTGCATCTAAGTACTTTCGCACTTTGGCGGAGACTGCATTCTCTGGGAAGGCACAATAACAAAATATTGATTGACATTGTTTAAAAAGTGGGGGGTACAGTATCCTCCAGTCCAAAAAGTGGGGGGTACGGGTACCCCTCGTACCCCCACAAATTACGCCTATGTGTGTTTGGACTTTTATGAAGCGCATTTTTGGAACTCCTCAAAAGCGCTAAGGAGAGAAACCGCCAGAAGTTCAAGGTCTGAAAATGTCGAATGTTTTCTAATTCTCTCCTTAGCGACTGTCGATTTCATTCCACAGACTCCAAGTTTCTTTAATCTAATCTAATCTAATCTAATCTAATGACTTCTGTAGCGCCGTTATCAAGATGTCCAAGACATCAACCGATGGTAACTTCAAGTGAACTGGGAATAAAAAAAACGACCATCCATTGGAGAAGATCAGGATTACGGAACACAACGCATTTCAAGTATACGTTTGATTCTTTTGACGTACTTGATAAACCATTTAGAAAGATCTTTATCAGAACGCCCACCCACGAAGAGTGAGCTCCAAGTTTCGCAAGATTCAGCTCAGGAACGAGACGGGTAAGATACATTTGTAGGACGTTTGAAGCTGTTAGCGTACTTGATAAACCGTTTAAGAGGTTCTTTTTGAGACCACACGCTGAATCCGCTCACCCTATACCATCGCTTTATCTCGACCCACCGTGCACCTCACACAATTTCCGCTTATGGGGTCATCATAATTTGTTGTCGCCAGTCCGTCCCGCTTCTCCAAGACACTCAGTTCATCATCTAATTACATCTCTCATCCGACTCAATCAGCTAAACTACACATAAGCCAAAAGTCTGCATCGTTTTAACGCAATGTCTTCTAAGAGGGGACACTAGTGTTGCCAGAACGTTCTTACAAATATACCGGCATATTACTGGCAGTAATGTACAAGTGAGCAACTGAGCATAAATAATGTGTATATTTCGAGGAATGATATGTCTGGAGGGGGGAGAATGAGTATGATAATAACTGTACAAGCAAGTGCAAATACTGTGCATACTGCATATTCTATGTGTGACTTCCTACACAGTCAGACAAAATGCTTCTGTACGGCATATAGCTGTAGTGATATCGTCCCAGACGCTTTTTGTCTCAAGGCCACATTAGTAATTTAGTATAACTGTTACTAGAAAGGAAACATCTTTCAGAACGCACGCGTCCGCCACAGATGATAAATGGGAAAGTTTAACGTATTTCAAATTGCATTAATTGGCGAAAATTATCCAATTGCCCAGAGAGACGCATAGACCGGACTTAGTAGAGTTGAGGCAGACGACTCTATACAATCATACATCTTTGTTTTTTCACAGCATATATGCAAGCGAATTATTTGTTACTAAAGGACGAAAGATGCGAAGCTATTTGTCTCTGTTAAGCCTTTCTATAATAATTATCAGAAGCACAATTAGTCGTTCGCTTGGCTTCAGATAGAAATCGGACTCAGGATTTTATCTTCGAGTTCAGTTGCGTGCAAGTTCGTCCAATCTTACGCCTATCTTATGATGTCCGCCGTTAATTTATGGACTGTTTGAAAACTAAACTGCTTTCCTGAACTGAGCTTCATGCCAGAGTCATTTGCTTGGATCCGTGGCCCGACGCAAAACAATTATATCGGATATCGCGAGCATTCTCTGACAGATTTATTCAATTATTGCCGGTAGAATAGACATCTCAATAATATCAGTTTTTTGTTCGCGTATGAATTTAAGCTATAGATCTTGTTAAGATATTTACTTAGATCTATTATGTTTCGGACAATGCATTATTGGCAATTAGGTAAAATGGCCCTGATGACATTATAGAGCGAATGATATGGATTGTTAGGAAAGACTTATTTTAAATAAGCAATATCAAGGATGGTATTTAAAATTAAACGTGTTCATAAGGTCTATTCAAGATAAGATATATGTTGGTGATATAAGCCTTTCTTAGCTAAACAGGGGCGGTAGCAGTGTATTGTTAGACCAAGTCGGAGTTCGTGTAGGCTAACTTTAGTCTGCGTGACAGGGTAAATGCCTTTGTCAGTTAGTCAACAGTTAGCATTTGATATACACCCTACAGCACCTATTCGACCCCTTCAGCGTCTGGTCGGAATGATGATGTGGTACGTCGCACAATCATACCATAAATTTCAGTGTAATTCATCATTTTGGGGCGATGTTGGATGCTCTACTGAAACGATTTCCAGACAGAATCATTTGTCCCTTAATCGCCGACATATAATCTTAGGAAAACATAACGAAAGGGCTGGCTATTCTACGTACTCCTCAGCCTCCTCATCTTCATCTTCATCATCCTCAGTATCATTCTTATCCTCATCATCATCATCCTCATCATCATCCTCATCATCCTCATCATCATCATCATCATCATCATCATCATCATCATCATCATCATCATCATCATCATCATCATCGTAATCATCATCATCATCATCATCATCATCATCATCATCATCATCATCATCATCATCATCTGCATCATCATCTGCATCATCATCATTATCATCATCATCATCATCATCTGCATCATCATCTGCATCATCATCATTATCATCATCATCATCATCATCATCATCATCATCATCATCATCATCATCATCATCATCATCATCATCATCATCATCATCATCATCATCATCATCATCTTCATCTTCATCATCTTTAGCATCACCCTCCTCCTCCTCCTCCTTCTCCTCCTCCTCCTCATAATCATCATCATTATCATCATCAGTTCCTGACGCCTGTTCTTCACGCTTCAACAGGTTGATATGCGACAGAAGCTATTCCGTCTCTGTTTCGTCACCAGTTAAGGACCATCCTATTCGTTCTTGGTCTTGTTTTGCCAGATACCGAGCACCTCTGAGGAATAGGCACTGCTCATAGGGCTGAGTTCTTGTCTAAGACGCGCCAAAGTGTCTTTCTACAGCTCTACGACTCCCTTCGCTCCAAGTTCAAACGACATCGAAGGAAATATCCCAGCCAAATCTAAATATTATGTTGCGACAATTGCATGCATAGGCGCCGTCTCTTTGGGAGCCTTGGGTGCGATTGCAGCCAGAGAGAGAGTTCAGTAGGTGCGTCGCACCCAGAAGAATTCGGACCTTAAATTTTTTTACACCTAAGCAGTAACCTCACAACTTCAGAAGTACAACTACAACACATATACCCCCCATTGTATGACCTCACGGTCACAGCCCGTACATAGATCAAGTATTTATTTACTTATGATTTAAAATAATAAATAAATGATAACACTGGAACGCACGAACGTCACCGATTTCGTTTCGAAATTGTTTTTGGTATAGAAGGTTGCTTCACCAAAATTAGTTTCTTACTTGAATCTCTTTGACAAGGAAACAAGTTTCTTTCTCCGAAAATCCGCTAAAAACCACCTACATAAAGGGAGGGGTAAGGCGCAAGGGAAGGGGAGGGCAAGGGGTGGGGATGGGAGGAAGGACCCGGCATGCACCAAGTCGGCGACTATGATTGCATGACCGTTTGTCAGGAGCCAAAGGCCTGTGTAAAAGCACTGATCTAAATGGTAGGCGCCTACATGGGATCAATGCATTGGGTTCTGGTCTGCTTTCACGATTAACGAACTAGGGAAGGGGTTGACTTGCGAATGACCTTATCGCAAAGCGATCGAATCTGTCAACCATGTGCAAGACTTGCTGCGCCGTGACGGATGCACCTGAAGCAGGTCCAGAATTGCTTTATCTGTCCTATGTCGGAACATGGTCTTAGGAAAAAATTGAAAGACTGCCTATTCTGCGTCCATTGCTTTGGGATCATCAACATTACCACCACCTCCACAATCATCATCATCATCATCATCATCATCATCATCATCATCATCATCATCATCATCATCATCATGACCTTTTGGCATGCCTTATACACCCATAAGCAGCTTTTAAACTGATTCCCTAATCTAAGACAATAACTCCCGAAGACAATCCTTCCTTATTCCGTCAACAGTTGAAGTTCATCTAGTTAAAATTGCTGGACTTGTTGGTGAACGAAAGTGGATACATAGGGTGACTGAGTTGAATGTGAAACCTTGTAATACTGTACTGGATCAACAGATAATGGTTAAAACTGTGCACTGAACCGGAATACCTTCCAGGATTTCCGACGTTCGGTGATTTTCAATCCATGTCTGGCGTCTGCTCTCAGTCAGTGTCTGTTATAACTCCGGTCCGAAGCTCCGTCTTACCTATCTGATTTCTGCTGTCCGCTCTCTGGCCTAATGTCCCGTCGAGTTCTGCTTTCTGCAACTGGGGGTGAGTTGTTGGTCTCTCGGTCCCGCTCCTCAGTTAAACAGCGTCGTGCCTTCTTAGTGACTGGCCCTCTATACGTGGAATGGGTTCCCACCTTCTTTGCGCTTATTTCCACGAGGCAGTTCACCTACTTTCTACCGCCTCCTTAAGTCTTCTCTGTTTAACCGTGGCTGGACTGGGAACAACTCTGAGTAGGTTTGTTGAAGAGGCGCTATATAAATTATCAAAATGAATGAATGGATGGATGAATGAATGAATGAATGAATGAACTCAAAACTTTGGGTTCACGGAAACTCATTGGTTAGAGAGCTCGCCTTGTTACTCAGACAGTATCGCGGTAACTGCAGTGTATGGACCATGAGCATTGAGCAAGTCCTTCACTCACAGTTGCTCAGCACCATCGATGCTCTGTCGTATGGTCGTGTATGCACCAGAAATGTAGTACCAGGTACTTGTACTCGAGTACAACTCGAGTACAGTTTTAAGTACTTGCATAGGCGTAATTTGTGGGGGGTACGAGGGGTATCCGTACCCCCCACTTTTTGGACTGGGGGGTACTGTACCCCCACTTTTTAAACAATGCCAATCAATATTTTATTATTGTGCCTTCCCAGAGAACGCAATCTCCGCCAAAAGTATGAAAGTGCTTAGATACACGGGTAAATCGAGAGCCAAAATTAATGAGAATACTGGCAGGGAATATGTTCAAAATGGTTATCATGCGAGAAACGAAAATGGAGAAGAAATTGGTACCCCACACTTTTTAGACCAAGGTATTGGTACCCCCCACTTTTTAGACTAAAGTTACGCCCCTGAGTACTATACTTGAGACCAAAGTACTTGTATTCGTACTCATACCTGGAAACATATGACAGTTTTTAGAGGCACTCGGATACGTTATCATGGCAGTTAGCTTTGCCTTTTAGTCATTAGCTCTTACCGTCTGGAAATTTTGCCAGTTCTTTTGTGTTTACGGAGTTTGGTGAGACCGCATCTTGATAATATAATCTCCTTCCAGTTGTCTTGTTAACTTGTTTATTCAGCAGGCTCTTGCATTCGCATAAAACCCCGCCATCTCCTCCATGACTAGAACTATAAACGCGTAGCCATTTCGTCGAAAGATGATAAATTATATAACGCATTTTGCGTTCTTTGTATTATATTTTGCTTTCTGTGAGGCATTTATTATGTTGTGTGAGTATTATTGTAGGCGCTGAATGGCCGTACAAGCTGAGGTCGAAGAGAACGAACGGATAAGATGTTCGAAAAGCAAAGCGTTGTAATAACATTCGAGAGAATCTTTGTGACCGTCTGGCAGGACCGGACAAAGACATGTCAAGTGGATTCCAATTATTCTACTCTTATTATATAGCGCACCCTCTATCCAATAGCCCGCATATTATAACGGAACAATTCACTTCGATATGGAACAGACTCATTTCGATAATTCGCTCATATTGCAAAAAAATCATTACGATAAATCAACTATTTTAATGGAACAAATTCTATTCGATAATTCGCCCTTATTATGACACATTCACTACAATTATTCATCTATTTTAATGGAACAAATTCCCTACTGTCATTCACAGGGGCGCCCGCAGGCGGACGCACTAGACGCACATGCGTCCACCCACCTAATCAAATTCACACAAGGAATAGGCATCGCATCGATATTTTTGTCAAACGGCAATACGGCATGTTAAAGCATTAGATGTTATCTAAATTAAATTTTTTATGAGTCACTCTGAGTCATTTTCAGTGCATGACTACGAGCGGCGGACAGGGGACGGGTGAGATGGGAGGGAACGGGAGGGGTGTGCGTCAAATATTTTGGGGTGTGCGGATGGGCGGCGATCCCAGGTGGGTTGAGGGGGCAAGACACCCCACCTTTAAAACTGGGGGGACACACCATACATCCCCCAAATTTTGAAGAAACACCAAAAAGGTCAACAGTTTTTTTAACCTTTTTTTGACCAGATCAGTTAAAAACTCTTTTTTGACCAGATCAGTTCTAAAGTGTCCCCGCCACCTGTCAAACAAGATCGCCGCCAGTGGGTGTGCGTCCAGTTTTGTTAAGCCTGCGGGCGCCCCTGATAATTCATCCATATTATGACACATTCAGTACAATTATTCACCTATTTTAATGGAACAATATCACTACGATAATTCACCAATTTTAGGACACATTCATTAAGATAATTCGTCTAGTATAATGGAGCAAATTCTTTTCGATACTTCGCCCATATTAGGACACATTCGTTACGATAAATCATTTATTATTATTAGGAGATCGGCCATTCCAATAATTCGCTTCTTATGGAATTGCAACAATTCGCCATTTTTTGCGACATCTTCAATTCTTCATTGCGATAACTCGCTTCTTACGAAACGATACCTTTATTGAGACTTCTGCGTCAGTAATGTGGTCAAAGTGGCCAGTTTGTTTGTATTTTTGATCAATTTATGAGTGACACGCGGATATTGCTCGATAATTTTCTTTCGTTCGTTCGAACTTTTAGCATGCGTTAATGGAGTACTTATTTCTCTCTTTCGCCGGTGTTAGGCCTACAGAATGTTTTGGGCGGATTCTAGTATTTGTAATCGAGGTCTCAGGCGCCACAATGGACTCATCGATTGTAAAGAGTTTCAAGTCATTAACTGAACTGTGTCAAGTTCCATTTGAAAAGGACAAGAGACTCCTTGAATTTACGCTGACCGTTCTACTGCGGAGACACTACGACCAATTGCCGGATGCGATGAATGTCGTCCTCCACAGACCAGGTGGATGGCAGAGGGATGTCCTGATGCAGCGTCTTCTACCATCTGTGAGGGACTGATGAGTGGTGGGGATCTTGTGTTGCGAGTCTCGTTGCATGTCATTGCTCCTCTTCGACGCTATGAATAGTCCAAGTAACTCCACCGGCGTCTTAAAGAAGCGACCGGCAATCTGACTGAGCTGAAACCGGCACAAACATCTCTAGTAGGCCCTATGTATGGTGACACAGCAGAGACAACCAACGAAACCCGGCCAAGGAGGAGGATCTTGAATTTGATTATGTCCTCGATAGGCAGTCAGATGATGGATGATGATCGAAGGATACAGCGGAATGAAGAGAAGAGCACAGCAAAGAGAAGAATGGCGTCATTGGAAGTGGAAACCTGCCGAAGGGCAGAGAACTTAAAGAAGAAGAGGCAGTCAGCGTATTATCGTGAGTCCATATAATTTTGTGTGTAATTATGAGCAATCAGATAATTATAACAGGAAATATTGAATGTGAGTCTGATTCATTAAAATTTTAACAATTGGCTACTATTATTTCTTACTGTTATTTTAATCCTTTTAGCCTTAAGCCGGAACTATATCGCGTAACGTCATGGCATAGGCTTGGAGGCTTTTATAGCTGCAGAGGCTTCTACTTAAACTTCTTCAGATTCCTTTAAATTCACATTAAAAACATCTGGGTTTGCTTTGGACACATAAACTTGAATCCGTATCTATCCTTAATCTGGCGCAGCCAAATAGTCACCTTTTCAGACCAGATTCCATCTTATACTCTCTAAATGATCAGACACTAGTGCAGAACGCTATGAGACAACAAGTGTATGGTTATCAGGCTAATTCGTTACAGCCTTTAAAGGGCCACACTTCGATGTGTGTGGCGTTTGCAGTAGACATACCGAAGCAGCACGAATGTGTCGAAACCAGACACTTTTTTGTAATGCAATTGTAGGGGAGACCGGGGCTATATGTTACAATTCCCACTTTTTTGTAAATTGGCTGTTCCTCAGCACCTGAGTTTTCCTAAGACCAAGGGGGTTTAGTACTTCATTATGTTACACACAGATTGGTCACAGTAGATTTTGTTAATAGTTAATGAATTTTGTGCAATATTGGTGTTAGGCAAGCTACTGGAATGTAACAAATAACCCCGATAAAGGGGTTACATGTTACATTCCCCGGGGTTGCAATGTTACACAGGTAGAATTGACATTTTTACAGTAAATGTAAAGTGATTATTAAACAGGAACATCACTAACAATACAAAAGATTATTCAGAACTGATTAGGCCTATGTAAAGTCTGAAGTTCTTCAACAGTTGATGAAATAAAAAGGACGAAAAATAAACTGAACTACTAGTTAAATCAGAAATCAGTAAAATGTTCTACTTAAGCTTAGGCCTAGTCAGAGTCATAACAGTTGTGGCATACATAATAATCGTTTCCATCAGTGCAATTGTCGTGTGCCCATTCACCACATTCTAGGCATAGTACCCAGTCCTCATCGAACGATTCGCCTTAAACCAGGCAAACCGTTTTCTTAGATTTATTATAATTGTCGCTGTTTTTCGTAACTGAACTCTTTTTGCGGGTTTTCGGAGCAGATTATTCAAACATTAACCTAGTGCCCGTTGCAGTTACACGGTAGCCTACAGCTTATTCTTAATGACATAGAAATCAAAACTTATTGGCCTACATAGGCCAATAAGTCAATAGCACAAGTTAATAATGCGGGGCTATATGTTACAAATGTAACATATAGCCCCCCTAGGCATATCTTCGTAAACAACAAGCTTTTACACATACAACGGTCAGGCTACATCGCTAGTAATATTCTGTTTATAAACACATATCACCATGCCACCAACACCAGAATATGACAACCGAAAAACTAAAACTGGCCGCAGAAATAACAAAAGTACGCACTTACCTTTGAAAAAGATATCTGCTCAAAAACGTTTATTTGCCCTAAATTGATCACGCTGTCAAATATATCAACAGCTCCGCCATTATACCTGCAGGCCAACTGTGTGCATGCGCTAGAACATAGATATACACTACAAATAAGTAAACACCATAGATATATCGATATAACATATAACCCCCTGTAACATATAGCCCCGGTCTCCCCTAATCGTTCATTTTGTAATTTTAATGTAAATGCAAATTTATACAGCGCCTTAAAAATCAAAGGCGTTCCGGACCTAACAAGACAAACCACGTTAGAACGAGGCAAAGAACGACCAAGAAGCTCAACTCGTAGATTGCAAGGTAACTTATTACAGAAAGATCGGACGACAAAGGGAAACTTCTATCCAGGACAGAGGAAGTTGAGGATTGGCGTGACAGTCAAATGATGTCTCGGAGCGCTCTAGAAACTTCATATGGATTGCACTTATGACGTAGACAGTATAGTTTGAAAATGAAACATGACAATGAACTTATACATGCAGCCATTCATTAAGTCATTGAGCAATTCAATCAACCATTCAATCAGTTACAAATTCATCCGGTCACAATCACACAAATGTCCGCTTCGATTGGTAGAGAGTCGGGAGCGTCATCGTCATCGTCACCGTCCTTCTGCCCATCAGTCTTTCCGTCCGTCCTCCGTCTGTCCATCCCTCCGGCCATCTCTCCTTCCGTTCATCCGATCGTCCATCCCTCTGTTGTGTCTGTCCGTCTGTCTTTTCACCCGTCCTTACATCCATCCCTCCTCCGCCCAGCCCTCCCTCAATCCACGCTCGACCTGTCCTTAGTCCTTCCGTCTATTCATCCTGTCATATCGTCTGCTACGATCGGCGCGAAACTATAGCATCGAATCTCTACTGCACAAGGCATCAACCGATGGCCCACCAAAACCAAATCAGGTCAACATCCAGAAGATCAGTCTGACTCTAATTAACGCTTTATGTTTCTTATTTCTTTTTTTTGTTTATTGCCTCTGGCTATCGACCAGAAGAAAGTGTTACCATGTACAGCCAGGTGGACTGGACTGTCCTGGCAGGACCCCCCAAATTTTAGCCCCCCTCCCTCAGGGCCTGCAGGTACACGATTTTACTCATGTACATAGTAAACACTTTGATCTTAGTGCAATAGACCGAGAAGCGCTAGCGCTGTATCTCGAAGCTGCCTTATATATTTTATTTTACGTTAACCAAAAAGGGGTTCAAGGAGGCTCAGTTATCTGCAGCAATAACTATTAAAATAAAGCGTTTGCAGTTAAACGTAAAGACAATACTAAAAACACTTCAAATATTGCAATTTTTAATACCAAGTTTTTAATACTTTCTGTACACTTTGATCAGATATATGTTATTTCTGTTCGTTCCTATGCGACTATAGTTATAGCGTCCGTAGAGTGTGGCGCTCCTAGTGTCAGAATTATAAATAACGTCGTTTTAACATAACGTAACAAACGCGTGCGGTTTCTATGATGAAAATAGACTGATAATAATTAAACAATTGCCTGTATAAGCAGACAATTATATTTATTATGCGCTGTATTGTCTATTACCATTTATGTGACATTTTATTTAATTTAAAAGCAAATTTTGCAGAACTTTTGCAGTGCGCAACTATGCCACATTGGACCCTCACTCTATCAACAGTTGCTTAGACCTCTCTCTGTGTGTGTGTGTGTGTGTGTGTGTGTGTGTGTGTGTGTGTGTGTGTGTGTGTGTGTAGGTGTGTGTGTGTAGGTGTGTGTGTGTATGTATGTGTGTTTGTTAAAAATATAGAATGCTTTGATTTCAGTGAGGTCGATTTCGTTTGCTTCGATCTGATACCAAGACATCACAGCATCCTACGTTGGCGAATGGGTCAGTATTACAACAACACGTAGACCTCAATTAATTACAGCTTCGCTTTATTGTCTGTTAATTAGACTGTTTTGATTCACAAGTAGCATACAATTCAGTTGATGGTGATTTGTTTCTACCTTCATTCATTCCTTCAGTCGCTGATTCCTTCAATCGAACAATCATTCCTTCGTTCGTTCGTTCGTTCGTTCAGTCGATCGGTCAGTCAGTCAGTCAGTCAGTCAGCCAGTCAGCCAGTCAGTCAGTCAGTCAGTCAGCCAGTCAGCCAGTCAGTCAGTCAGTCAGTCAGTCAGTCAGTCAGTCAGTCAGTCAGTCAGTCAGTCAGTCAGTCAGTCAGTCAGTCATTCAGTCAGTCAGTCAGTCAGCGGGGCTTGTCAATAAATAACATTAAAATATTATGTCTTGTATCTCATTAAACTGTCTGACTGACTGATTGACTGATCGACTGATTGACTGATTGACTGATTGATTGACTGGTTGAATGTTTGATTTATTTATTGATTGACTGACTTATTGATTGACTGAATGATTGGTTGGTTGATTGTTTGATTTATTTACTGATTGACTTATTGATTGATTGATCGATCGATTGATTGATTGATTGAGTGTTTGATTGACTGATTGATTGGCTGTAGGTAAGCCCTACCGAATGACTGAGATTGAGATGCAGTATCGGGACTACATGACCTACATGTTCCGTCAGGCGTGTACTTGGTCATCGTTTACCATCAACCGAAATGATGTCAATTGGAACTACAAGACCTTCCTACGTCAGTCTAATACTTATCATACGAACACATCATCATCATCATCGTCGTCGTCGTCGTCATCATCATCATCATCACCATCATCATCATCATCATCATCATCATCATCATCATCATCATCATCATCATCAGCATCAGCATCAGCATCATCGTCATCGTCATTGTCATCGTCATCGTCATCATCGTTGTCGTCGTCGTCTTCGTCATCATAATCATCTTCATCATCATCATCATCATCATCATCATCATCATCATCATCATCATCATCATCACCATGATCATCATCATCATCGTCGTCGTCAACATCATCATCGTCATCATAATCATCACCACCATCATCGACAACAACAAAAATGGCATCATCATCATCATCATCATCATCAGCAGCAGCAGCAGCAGCAACAGCAGCAGGACGAGGGTCACCGTAATAGGGAGACGGTCATATTAACACAGTCGATGCATGAATGTTTGGATAACGTGAGAGCTTATATTATAAATCGTCTTTTTAATCCAAGGCACTTTTCGTTCCGTTCATTCGTCGCGGTTTTTCGGGTGAGCAGTTCACCACACGGGGTAAAGACAGAACACTAAGTTGTCATGGCCTATACTTACCCTTCATGACACAACCAAGCACTCTTATCACGAGACCATAGCCTCTGTCGCAACTCGCTTCCCCCTCTACAGCTGCTGAGCCTGATGTTTCGCACTTTGACCTGATACATGGGCTACCTATAACACCTTATCGCGCTTGCCTTATCTGGGCGTAAGAGGAAGAAAAAACTGGTTGGGCCAAACCTGATCAGGTTTCGTTTAACACAAAAAAACGAATTTTATCATAAGACGTAATTTCTGTAAGAGGAATTGCGAGACCATGCATGGGAGTTTGTAAGAATCCATGTCTACTTAGATATGCAAACATATACGTAAATGCATGTGCAATTGTCAATGTAAATGTGAATGTAATTGTAAATATGACTTTACCTATAATAAATAGTGTAACCTGTAATACAATAGGCATATTTCTTAGCATTTCAAGACTGTATTTGAACAAAGGTGACACTGTCGCACTCGTAATCCAGCTTAAGGATTTATTTTGTACCGTTCGCAAGAGTAAGTCTTATAGGCCTAGGCCTACTCTTTAGCTCCAATTTGTCACTGCATCAGAGGAGTAGTGTAGTGGTTAGTGTATTGGACTGTCAACCGAGAGGTTGGGGATTCAAATCCCTGAGAGGGCAGAAATTTGGTTCGAGATTTCTGCTCCATCTGCCCCCAGCCAACTCAGCTACAATGAGTACACTGACCATACACTGTCTGTGGGAAGATGACACGGCGAGGGAGAGGACTGGCCACCCACCCTCATATGCCGAGTCTAAGAAAATGAAGTCACTAACACTTCATACCCATGGCTGCCTGAGGTTTAGCGTAGGGGACTGTTCCTCTTCTTCAGAGGCGGAGTTAACAACTTGCATCCCCCATATAGTCAAGTTTTCCCGCCCATAATATTTTTTGTTCAAAGCTGTTAACTTTAATTAATATCATTATAATTGTAGGCTATGTATTTTGTTGTCGTCTCACTCGCAGTTTTAATTTAAATTTAATATTTGATTTTTGCCTCCCTCTGGCATGTGCCTCCCCTACAGGCCGTGTCCTCATTTGAACCTTTAGTAAATCCGCAACAAGAGGTGAGGGCACTTCATTCCAGGCAAATCATTATATAAAACAGAGATTTTTAATCGACCTCATTCCTATTAGAGCCTAAATTTCTCAACTTTAGCCTGGATTTGTATGTATGTATGTATGCATGTATGTATGTATGTATGTATGTATGTATGTATGTATGTATGTATGTATGTATGTATGTATATGTGTGTATGTATGTATTTATGTATGTATGTATGTATGTGTGCATATATGTATGACATTGCATGTATGTATGTATGTATGCATTTATGCATGTACGTATTTATGCAGGACTATGTATGTATGTAACTGTGTATGTATGCAGGTGTACATGTATTTGTATGTAGTATGACATTGTATGTATGTTTGTATTTATGTATTTTATATATGTATGTATGTGTGTATGCATACATGTATGTATGTTTTGCATGTACATACTTTTGAATGTGTCTGTATGTTTTTGTGTCCGTGGGTTACATAAATTGTATCAACTCTAATTAAATCCCACTTCTGTTGGATGACCACTTTTAGCACCTTTATGTACATCCAAAGACACTATATCACTAGCTACACACACGAGACCTACAATACACGCATACATACATGCACATTCATAAATACATACACACAAATAAGAATGTACATATATATATATACATATATATATATATATATATACACACACACAATACATGAAGCAGACTAAACCAATGAACTATCAAATGAAAAAATACTCGTAGTGTTCTAGATCCGGAAGAGTTTGCGATAAAGAAAAGTAGGGCGGGCTTAGACCGTGCACGGAGTTTGTTTTCGGCACAAAAATTGTCGTCAAGGTCGCAGAGTTCTTGTCCTGTTTTCTTCGTCTATTCCGGGAGACGTCTGCGCAATGTTAAGAGCAGACGACAGAAAGGGTTCAGAGGTCACCAGAGGGCGGGATCATCTGCGTGACGTCACATCAGACGATCGTACCAATTAACCCGGCCAAAGATTACTACGATGTATAGTAGACAAAGGAACTTTGGAAAACTACACCTGACCTAGAGCGAGGGTTCTACACGGGGTTACAGATAGATAGATAACCCATTACAGGGTTTTATAATTATAGGGTTACAGATTTCAATGATATGCAGAAGACAAAAAAATCTGCACCTGACTGAGCAAAGGTACTTTAGGATTATAGATAGATAGATACTTCTGGGTTATGTAATTATAGGGTTGGAGATTTTATGCGCGGGTACACGAGTACGCCGACTGTACGGAGCTTGCTACCCATCCGACACACTTGCCTGTGTGTTGTCCATACAGGATATTCTGGCAGAAGTATAGCTATGGATGCCTTTCGACTAGCTCAGGTTGAATCCGATGAAGACGTAGTAGATCGGGCTTAGCTCATAACAGACGCGCTCAAGCAGGTATTAACGAGAGAAGCGGTTAAGTAGCGATTTTCTGATGGGAACCAACAAGTCGCCGTCCGCGACTATAGGGTGTAGAACTGAACGGAGAAGTATCAATGGCTGACCACGTGAACTCTGTCTCTCTCTGTCTTTCTGTATCTCTCTGTCTCTGTCTCTCTGTATCTCTCTGTCTCTGTCTCTCTTTCTCTCTCTCTTTCTCTTCGTCTTCTCTCTATCCACCTTCTCTCGCTCTATTCTCTCTCTATCTACCTCTCTCTCCTCTCTCTCTCTCTCTCTCTCTCTCTCTGTCTGTCTGTCTGTCTGTCTGTCTGTCTGTCTCTCTCTCTCTCTCTCTCTCTCTCTCTCTCTCTCTCTCTCTCTCTCTCTCTCTCTCTCTCTCTCTCTCTCTCTCTGTCTCTCTCTCTGTCTCTCTCTGTCTGTCTCTGTCTCTGTCTCTCTCTATCTATCTATCTATCTATCTATCTATCTATCTATCTATCTATCTATCTATCTATCTATCTATCTATCTATCTATCTATCTATCTATCTATCTATCTATCTATCTATCTATCTATCTATCTATCTATCTATCTATCTATCTATCTATCTATCTATCTATCTATCTATCTATCTATCTATCTATCTCTTCCTCTTCTCTCTCTATCTCTGTGTCCCTCTTCTCTCCACTCTTCTATCTCTCTTCCCCTTCTCTCTCTGTCTCTCTCTCTGCCTCTCTGTCTCTGTCTCTGTCTCTGTCTGTCTGTCTGTCTGTCTGTCTGTCTGTCTGTCTGTCTGTCTGTCTCTCTCTCTTTCTCTCTGCAGGCCCTGCTATTATCAGCTGTGTCTTAATGTCTTAGTATCTTAGTATACTGGTCATTCTGCGGCATCTGTCGTTTAGTGCCACAGAGACACTCTTAAATTCCGCGCTTTCACTATTGTAATTCCATCCTTGAAGGCCTACCTATAGGTTCAGAATGTATCAGCTTCAATCTGTCCTCAACTGCGCGGTCCAATTAATGGCCAATCTGCCGAAGTTCTCTCATGTATCGTATTATTTGAGAGACACGATCCGCTGGCTCCCCGTCAAGGATATCAATGCAAGATTCTCCTTCTGGGGCGGACCTCGTTGGTGGGCACCGCATCGACATACAGCAAAGAGCGTTATGCTCCAGTCTCAAGTCAACTCTGTCATATTTAGTAACTTCTATCGCGCGAGAGTCTAATAGTGAGACTAATACACAAGGCATCAACCGACGGCGAACCAAAACCAAATCACGATCATGTCATTATCTAGACGATCACTTTGTTAAAGACAGAAAAGGCAGCCTATGGTGGGTAAGCAATTTAAACCTTTCTTTCTACAGTTCAAAAGTGCATTCAAGACGACATAGATGGCTGAGCAACCTTGCTTGTAGGACTTGCTCAAGGTCCCTGCGCAGTAACCACCTCGCGGGGAAAGCTTGAGCTTGTATACCCTTCTCGGTACATGTTTAACACTTTAGCCATTAGCCTATCTTGTTCTTAAGAGATGTCTCGGACTGGAACGAGCTTAAAGATTTTTACTTGCTTAGCCGTCATTCAACTTTAATTGCAAAGTGAAAGGATTATGGAAAATAAAAACTACTTCTTTTGCACCGATACAGTGCTCGGTAGATCAACTGCACCAATTTACACCATCACACCAGAAAGCGATGACACTTGTAGCACATCGATGCACATTTCTACCTTTTTTCTACTTAGATGGCACAAGGAGAGCACCGCTCGACCGCTAAGGCGATACTAATGGCATTCGGGTATACGCGGAATTTTGTACTCGATTTTATATCAAGTGTATTTTACGATGGATCTAGGTTTCCGAGGACTGGTTGAAGTTTCAGTGGTTGGCTCTTAGACAAGAGGACGAAAGTAGTAAATCTACTTTCTACGACTGGACCGAAACATGGCTTGCTACGCCTTCCGAAGTAATGCATCGTAAGAGCAAGTGGCTAGAACGCTCATAAAACTGTCTGGTTGCATAAGTTATTGTGACCAATACTCCTGTAGAGGGTTAGAACATAAGTTGTTGCTGTTATGTAGACAATTGTGACTGCTTGTAGTAACAATGAATTGCCACCGTTACAGTACGGTCCGTTTAAATATATATTGGTATCTAATATACAACTATACAACCTTGATATTAACTTCCTTCCGAAGTTCAGAAGTGTACACACAACCATACGACAGAAAGACAGACAGAGATACACAGAGACAGAATTACAGTTACACATATATCATTACAATGCATGATAATTACATGTATTAGGCCTACATTATGACATTGTTTACAAGC
>OY744617.1:11600865-11630865 GCA_963556255.1 Allolobophora icterica | reverse complement strand
TTGTGAAAACTGGCCGTTTAAACCCGCTAAGATCTTTCGTTTCAGCCTGTTCGTCACCTAAGTAAATTAGTTTAGGCCCGTTTACGCCAGCTAAGTAAATTAGTCTAAGCCCGTTTATTCCGTTAGTTTAAAAGAGCAGCCGTTTATGATACATTTAAATTTACGTTGAATCAAGTGTTAAACAAAGATCCGTCGGAAGGTCGCCATTTTTTCTAAACAGTGACGTCATTGGTCATTAATATTCATTAGTTGGAAGCGGTCAAAGAGAGGAGCATAACATGCAAATGTACACTTATTTCATGTCATTTCTGTTCGTTTGTATTATTAATTATTGCGCATTTGTTAAGTGCCACTATTAATAATGAACGATCATTAATTAATTGCGCTGAGCAATTGTAAGTGAAGGACTTACTCAAAGTCCATACACAGTAACCGTCTCAAGGGAGGAGGCTCGAACCCATACTCACCGCGTTACAAGGCGAGCGCTCGACCAATCGGCTACCGTGTCTAGATAACTGGCTGAATAAGTTCCGTGTCTGCTAAAGCAGTCACTCTTGCATTGCGAAGAAGTAGGTTGGTGAGTACATTCTGCCATTAAAGCTGCGCAGATGTTTCTGAGTTGAGACATTGTAGCCCCCTCTCAAGTGATCTATGTCAGAGAACTTCATGCCTGTTCATTCAACCATGAAGCGACCTCTGCCCGCTGTCGTTGCTTCTCTTCGCCCCATCATCGCGTGTCTTCTCATTTCTACGTTTTCCGAGACGCGACAAGGTTTCCTCTTACGACCGGAAGCGATGCTGAGTATCCACCGGAAGCTGTTAATCTGTCGCGTCTGATTCTACTCTACAGCGCGTCACGCGGGGCGAACTCTGGCGACGGTGCCGATGTTTATGACAACTGGCGCCCAAGTGAGGCTTAATAATGTAGCGGTACGAGGGGCTGAACCCGAGACGTAATGAGCAATGCGTATGCGCCAGAACTACTTGGCCAGGTAATCGTCCCTCGTCTCATCAGGCGATCGACGGGGAATGTACCCGACAAATGGCCACAGTGTCCTGACCCTTGCAGAGTTACCCTCCACCCGGATTATCCGGATCTTTACCCGTTCGTTTGTCCTTCCGACCGCTTGTCCTTCCGTCCATCCGTCAATCCGTCCGTGTGTCCTTTCGTCCTTCTATCCTTCTATCCTTCTGTCCATCTGTCGTTCTGTCCGTCTGCCTGTCTATTTATCCGTCCGTCCTTCAGTCCGTCCGTCCGTCTGTCTGTCTGTCCTTCCGTCTGTCCTTTTGTCCTCTTGTCCTTCTGTTCGTCTGTCCTTCTCTCCGTCCGTCCGTCCACCTGTCCACCTTCAAACTGTCCCCATCAGGCCGCTGTCCACTGTCTAACCAACCAAGATTTCTTAAACAAAGAATCTAAGTCCATCCGTTTGTCCTTCCATCCTTTCATTCCTCCTCCGCTTTCCTTCTATCCGTCCGCATTTTCCTATCCTTCCAGAACATTCTTTCCATCGTTTCCTATGTCCTCCATTCCTTGCCGTCTTCGTTCCTTGGTCGACCAATCGCTTTGCCTTAAGACGGCCGTTTTTTCCAATATCGGCGAGAGATGCTCTTGGTGCGGAGGCTGGGCTGAGGGTCGATTGGCAAGACCTTGTAGGCGCCTACTTGATTTCGTTATACTGAGTTAGGACCGTTGACATAGAACGCTACATGCGCCGCAGAAGGCGGCTCTTCCTCTAACAACGGCTCTCAGACTGGAGAATGAAGTCAAACGAACAGGTGGTCGCTGCCAGCAACAGATTAACAGACGACATGAAAGACATCCCGCCAAACAGGTGTCAGTCAGATACATGCCTTCAGCAGCTGCAGCAGCTTGGATGCCGAAAGACTACGTGAGAAAATGATGTCCAAACCGACTTCTTGCCTACAACTGGAAAACTTCGCTACAGCCGTAATCGGGTGACGCCAGTCCCAAGCCTGGATAATGAGGGAGGGCGATTATCTTTGTTATGACACACCGTCGTTAACAGAAACTACTACTACAGCTACTTCTACCACTGCTGCTACTGCTACTACCACTACTATTGCTACAACTATTTCTGCTACTACTACTACTACTACTACTACTACTACTACTACTACTACTACTACTACTACTACTACTACTACTACTACTACTACTACTACTACTACTACTACTACCATTGCTACAACTATTGTCTGCTACTACTACTACTATTGCTACAACTATTGCCACTACTACTGCCCACAACTGGCTTGCGTGACACGGTAGCCAAATGGCTAGAGCCCTCCCCTTCTAATGTGGAGGGAGAGCAAAGGTTCAGGCGTATACCATGAAACGGTTGCTGTGTAGGGACCTTGACCAAGTCCTTGTATGTATTTTGATCTGAAGGGTACTCGTAGCATCAGTGGTTTTGTGAGGTACTTAAAACAGCGCTATATAAAATGTCCTACATACGTACACACACATACATACATACATACATACATACATACATACATACATACATACATACATACATACATACATATTTGCATGCAAACATACATTCATGCATTCGTACATTTATACATACATGCATACATTCATACATACATACATGGATACATTAATACATACATACATTTATACACACTGCATACATACATAGAAACATATATACAAACATACATACACACATACATGCATGCATGCATACATGCATAAATACATACATAAATACATACATACATACATGCACACATTCATACATTCTTGCATACACAATGTCATACATACATACATACATACATACATGTATACATCCATACATAGATGCTTACATACATACATACATACATAAATACATACATACATACATACATACATATATGCATACATACATACATATATAAATACATACATACATACATACATGCATACATACATGCATACATACATACATACATACATACATACATACATACATACATACATACATGCATACATACATACATGCATGCATGCATGCATGTATGCATGCACACAAGCCATGAAGAATGCAATGTTCTGTAAATAGGCAAATACAAGGCAAGACGTATTCAATGTAATGACAATTTACGTTGAGCGTCAGTTGTCTGAAAGTAGACATTTAATCACCGATAAGACAATGTAAGTTTGAAAAAAGGACCAATTTAATCTGCCTAATTGAGTTATCACTCAGTGGCTAATTCGACCTTGCTGATACGTCGTCTTTTTGCGACAAAAAAAGACAGAAGAAAACTGAAACACGAAACCGTTTCGTCTGCTCTAACAATAAACCAGAAACACAGTTGACAGTCGAAGGAACCGATACACCGATACCCAAACCGATACCCAAACCGATACACAAACCGATACCCAAACCGATACCAAACCGATACCAAACCGATACCCAAAAGAAATCGAGAAGAAATCCTTTAGGATATTCGAAGTCCGCACTAGATTATACTTGGCGGCATTCAATCTACTTCCGGTTAACACTTCCGGTTGTGGAACACGATTGCCGATTGGTCCAAGCGCTCGCCTTAGAACGCCGAATGTACCGGATTGAGTCTCACCTGAGACGGTTACTTTGTAGGGAGCTTAAGCAAGTCGCTCACATTTGAGAAGGCCACCGATTGACGCTTGTTCATTAAACAGTGGTGCTTAATAAAGTGTATAATAATGTATGTTTGTGTATATGTGAGCATTAGTCGATGGTGTTGAACAATTGTGCATGAAAGACTGCCTCTGTGTAGGTTCCTGCACTGTTGCATCTCAGAGGAGGACAGAACCTACATACTCTGCTATGCAAGACAGGCACTCAAACCAGTTAGCTACCATATTACTCGGTATTTTGAGTATGTATGTACTGATGCTCCCATTGCGTATTGATGTATGTATGAGTGTATACAAAGTATGTATGAATGTATGCATGTGCTGTGTGTATGTATGCAAGTATGTGTGTAAGTGTGTAAATATGTATGTATGTAAGTATGTATGTATGTATGTATGTATGTATGTATGTATGTATGTATGTATGTATGTATGTATGAATATATATATGTATGCATGTATGCATGGACATTGTATATGCTTTGCCTGCGAATTAGACCTTAACTACTGTATATAAAGGTACATGTAGCAGTTGAAGTCGGTAGAAACAGTCGAAAAGCAGTAACAGTAGCAATGGTATTTGAGAGTGGTTACGTTTATAATAGAAATGAAGCTATCCTTTCGGGTTCTCTTTGAAATCCCATGCTGGCCTCCGTCTAGTATTAGGAATTAACACTGAGTAGGAATCTTAAACGTAGTCTTGAGTTAAGGCGAATTCAGCTGCAGAATAAGTTAAGTTGATAGTCTCAGGAAAGATAGCCCCATGTATGCATGTGTATGTATGCATGTGCATGTATGTATGTATGCATGTGTGCGTGTGCATGTGTACATATGTATATATACATATGTATGTAGGTATGTATGTGTGTATTATGTATGTATGTGTGTGTATGTCTAATAATAATAATAATAATAATAATAATAATAATAATAATAATAATAATAATAATAATATTATTATTATTATTATTATTATTATTATTATTATTTCAAAGTGACAGACGCATTAAGATAACATTGAAACATGAGATTACAATCAAGATCTTAATTAAACACACGGTTTGGCAGCCATGCAAGGCGCCGCCCTATAGAGGGGGTTACGGGAATCGATCCGCGAACCTGATGCTCTCCTGGCCATGAGTGTTACCATTACTCTATCCCCCTCCCATATATGTATGTATGTATGTATGTATGTATGTATGTATGTATGCATGTATGTATGTATGTATGTATGTATGTATGTATGTATGTATGTATGCATGCATGTATGTATGTATGTATGTATGTATGTATGTATGTATGTATGCATGCATGCATGCATGCATGCATGCATGCATGTATGTATGTATGTATGTATGTATGTATGTATGTATGTATGTATGTATGTATGTATGTATGTATGTATGTATGTATGTATGTATGTATGTATGTATGTATGTAAGTATGTATTTGTCTGAATATTTATATAGCGCGTTTCAAGGACCCAGAAGGTACGATATTACCTTACAATACATTCTAGCCACTTCGCAGCCTCTGTTGGGATTAATCACCAACGCGGTTCTTTCTCTCCTTCCACAGCAATGAGATGGGCTTCAGACAAATAGCGAGGGCCCGAAACAAAGCCAAATCGATAAAGGGCGTCGATGGGTAAGGTTCAGGACGAGGTCATGCCGGCGAAAGCAACCCGTATAAATACATCAACGACCCTATGTACCCCCGCGCGATAAGTGTGCATCTTGGTGCACTGGCGAACCGCGAGATACGACGGACGGGTCTGGGAATGCACGCGCCAACTCGTGATGTTCTTACCGGGCGGAGGAGCGCTGAAGGCAGGCGTGATGCATCGATGCGAGTCGTACATGTGTTGATAGGAGTTGTTCATTACTGCAGTCGGTAACATTTTCCCGTCGTCCGATCGCTGAAAGGCCTTATCGCATTCTGTAAAAAAAGTTTAGAAAACAGACGGATGATAATGAATAGCGGTGATTAATCTGGTGTTTAAAGACGCGCTGCAAATGTTTTGATGATGATTGACGCAAAGGAGGTTCTTCTCACGGGGGTTAAGGAATCATCTCTACCCCGGGGGTCGATGTCAGCACCGAGTGGTGAGACAGTACTGCCTCTCTGTTGAGGTGTCCGTGATTCGAAGCTCAGTGCGAATAGGCAATGGAAATGGTTGTAGATGGTTGCAATGGTTATTCAATGATATTGGCCCTACATGAATAAATAATGAGCTTAATAGAAAATAATCCAATAATAAATATAAGTCTGGTACCAACTGGGTATTTGTCCAAAAGGTGATTTTTTGAACGGTCGAATGTCTCCTCAAATTACATCTCTATATGTTTCACTGTGTCCCAATTGAACTGATACCCTTTTTGTTTTGGCAATAAATCTGTTAATTCTAAAGATTATTTAATATAATTTTACAGCTTGACAGAGAGATAAATTATCAATGTTTTCTGAAAATTTCATCAAGTTCAAATTTGGACAAACAAAATTCGAACTTTCCAACATGTAAAAATAATTTTTTTAATTTTTTTAGTAAACTTTACAATTCGACATCAGCATTTAAAATTAATTTGAGTCCAATTTTGTTCTTCAAAGTTGATGTTCAACATGCCCGCCATTAGCTCGAATACAGGAGTCTAAGGCGATCTCAACAATTCCTTGATCAAAACGATTCCATTCCTCCACAACTCGCTGTTTGAGATGGTCAACGTCGTGTATGTGGGTTTGATAAACACGTTCTTGAAGGACGCTCCATATCTTGTAGTCGAGCAGATTGAGATCAGGGCTATGGAGGGGGGGGGCAAAGAGTGGGTGAAATAAAAATATGGAGTTTCTATTGACAGCAGATCCACAGTAGTTTCTCTTTTCAGCCGGAGAACTGTCCTGCTGGAATATGAAAAATTCACTGCGCGACAATTCTTTAATAGCAGGCAATAAGTGCTCACCTAGTAAAACGTCACGATAGTATGCATAATTAATTTTGACCTCTGGATAAAGGTGACTTGTGTGCAGCCAAGACTTGATAACCCGACTGAAACCATGAAGGATTTAGAGAAATTTGAGCCAGTACGAAGCAATCGATTGGCTGAAACTTGTTTTTTTTCATTGGAACTCTAACGTAGGCCTATACACCCTATCATTTTGCAGATTTGCCGATGGAGTTACTGTAAACAGCTTTTCATCCGTGAACCACATGAATTGAACTAATCTCTGAGGATATTTTTATATATAAGTTGTTTGCTACGGTCCTGGGCTTGCTTAATTTTAAACATTTCACCTACAGATCTTTTTGAATACTCCGATGCACTGAAGATCGCGAAATATAAGTTTCTCGGGATACTTGACGAATTGTTCTTGGCTCAATACGAGTGTTTCAACAGAATCAACATTTCCATAGTACGAGCTGTGCGTGATCTATACCACCACTATACCGCTTTTCTGCTGATCCGGTATCATCAGTTTTTGCAATCAATCGATTCAAGGTTGCGATAGACCAGTTTCTGTTAGGAAATTCCTTCAAAAACCTTTTCCTCTGTAAAGTTTTTCTTGTCTGAAAATTTTAATCAAACCCAAGTCATCTTTATTGAAAACCAGTTTCTTTTATTATCGCATATTTTTTAGTAAGTAGGGTATGCAGTTTGCAAAAAACATTTTGTGTCTTTTATATGCATGTTGGAAAGTTCGAATTTTGTTTGTCCAAATTTGAATGCGCATAACTTTGGACCCTGTTGATAGAATTTGATGACATTTTCGTAAAATGTTCAAGATTTATCCGCCTGTCAATAGGTAAAATTTAAATTGAATTATTTTTCAGAATTAACACAGATTTATTGCCAAAACAAAAATGGCATCAGCTCAATTGGCACACGGTGTATATTACAATACACGTACATTTTAAGGTAAATCGGTGCCTTGTTACATGGGGTCTATATAATATAAAACATCTCATTCTGTTACATTACTAGGTGCCTCAGCGTATGTATGTATGTATGTATAAATGTATGCATGTATGTATATATGCATAAATGTATGTATGCATGTGTTTATGTATGTATATAGGTATGTATGTATACGTATATATATATAAATGTATGCATGCGTGTATGTATGTATGTATGTATGTATGGATGTGAACACTTAGGCCTTATTATAGCGCCTTTAGATCCCTCGCAAAAGCGCCTCCTGCGTCAGTCTTTATAATATTAAATGTCGTTAAGAACAGATCTGTCATAATATTATGAAGCAAGGCACAGAAAACTCGAAGAGTCTCCAATGGCGCACCCACGAACACATGTGGAACCCAGCCAACGTAATGATGTAATGTATGATTACACTACATAGCTACATAGATTACATTTTCATAGATGCCTCAGTGTCTATTCATTAACACCTATATAAGCACTTTACTTCAACAGGCGTCCTGATATTGTAGCGCATATATTTATTTACGTTGCGTATTCAGGTTGGCTTATTAATAACAAAATCGGGCCAGATACAGCGGAATTATATATATATATATATATATATATATATATATATACATATATATACAGTTTTATACACCCACACATACACATCTGACCCGTTATCCGCCGTAGCGTCTAAAGTTGGCGACCTTTGGGACCGCATCACAATTAATTTACTGAGGAAATCCTTCACTTTGCCTTCTTTCCACTCAGCCGGACTAGAAGGAAGCGATAAGACCGTTTGGGCTGGAGAGAGCCAGACGCGCATGCAGCGTTCCTTCCGTCTTTCCTCAGGTCCTCTGGTCTCCGTCCGTGCCGAGTCGCATGCATGCATGCAAGCGCCGGGCTCAATGGAACGTCGTTATAAATCATCCGCAGTTTTGGTGGCTCAACTACAGTTAGCGTGGCCTGTCTTTGGTGCGCAGCGCACCGTACGCTGCCAACGCAATGCAGTTACTAAGGCACTTGCAGGCTAAAGTAGCGAGAACGGCTCACTCATTATAAGAGCACGAGTCCTGTCGGAAGATGAATTAAAGCCTTGCACCCATCGGACGAAACCTGTAAAATGATGCTGGGTGAGAAAGAAAAAACGCGGACGCAAGCAATTTTTCATCGGGTCGAAAAATGAGTGTATTAGTTACGAAAAATGACTTATACTAAGGCCGCCCTTTAATTCGATTGGCTTTGTCTACAAGCCAACTTTTAGCGCCATCTTTTGGCTGTGAGGGCTGTTGACGTCGGCCTTACCTAACCTCATAAATCATAATGTCTGCCTTTTCGATCCTGACATGGAGCCGATTTTTACCTTACTTGTCAATCGATTTTGCTTTTGGGCGCTGCAGAAATCTCCAGGTTATAACGATTACGATTATAGGTTCCAAACGTGTCAGTCTTACATTTCAGTAAGCTATTTCTACGTGTTTCCTGTTTACTGAATATGCAAATGTTCATGTTTTCCACAGCGACATTATGGCCTCGACCCAGCTCATTATTCTATGAATTGATCGGGTGAGATCTTTCGCCACCGCTGACCTTTTCAATGGATGCCACACCACGTATTTTCTCCATGTACGGTCCCCTCTTTTACCCAGGCTTGGGATCGGCACCACTCTAAAGAAAAAGCGGTGTTTTAAACCCAATAATTAAACGCAGTTGATAACTATATTATAGCATTGGTTGAAAGCATATTAATGTGGTCTGAAGAGAGCATTAAAACGAGACATTAACGCGTGCATCACAAAGGTGATTAGCGTCGCCCTCCTACTTTATCAGGCTTCGGACTGGTACTACCAGAAAACACTCGTTATATCATAGACCTATAACCAGTCGATCAAATCACTTGTATAGCGACCTCTTCCATTCGGCGGAGCATGTCTGCATCCATAACGAGGCGTCCATTACAAAAATGATTAGCGTCGCCCTCCTACTTTATCCAGGCTTTGGACTGGCACCATCAGAAAACGACCGTGAGGGAGTTTTGACGTAGTTCAGGCTGTTAATCGTAATCGTAATTGTAAACTCCTAATTTCTTAAGCGCTATTATAAAGCTAGGGCACCAAGCTATTCACGAGCAATACGTCGTGTCACATAGTTTGAAGGGATTAAAGGCATAATAATTATAGTAGAGCGTCGGTCGAAAGCGTTTTAATTTGTCTACAGTTAATACATTGTGTAATCCAGTTTAGACACCATAATGGCTGCCAGAGGCGTTTACGTTGATTTTTACGTTCATGTCATCTCACCTTGAGGTGTAGTGGCTTACTGATGACTAAGTGGAAGGGGTGCGTCATGAAACGTAAATTTGGAAAAAAGAAACATCTAGGTTTTTAGGTTTATTGTCTAGAGCTAAAAATACATTGAAACCTGATTGCGGCGATATTACGAATTACAAAAGTTTCTCGGCGCGTTCTCTTATCAAGAAAAAATCAGTAAGATGTAGGCCTATGGGTAAACAACGTAATCGCCTCTCAATTAACTCCGATCTACTTTTGCCAAACTCTAGAAAATAAATTCAAACCTAACTTAGGTCTTTGTTGGGCTCTTTGTGTGTGTGCTTAAAAAATAAAGAAATTAAATCTTGTCCCGATTAATAGTAGTATTTATTGCTTGACAAAAGCTTGTGGCTGCCACGGTCGTTAACATCGATCTTACTTTACCATGATTGAATACTGATGTCACCAAACCAACTGGAATCGGTGGGTAGTTGTTGCTTAACGACGCTGTTTAATTACGAAGATGATTGGCGTATCCCTCCTCCTCTATCCAGGCTGGAGACTGGCACCAACGAAAAACGGAAACAGTGAAGTTTAAATACCCCAAGATTAATCGGCAGTGGCGAAAGTGTTGCTGTTTTACTACCCTGCGTTAAATCGAAGATCATTCGTATCGCCCTCCTTTATCTATGCTTGGGACTGGCATCACTCGGAGACCACAGTTGGCGGGGCTATTGGATACCAACAGTTCAACGATATCTTACGGCATCAAAGGCCGTTAATGTCATTACGGAAATTTTGTCGTACAGTTCTCACCGTTTGGTTAGATATAATAAATTATTAGTTGTCGATAAGATAGGTAGTTTTTGTAAAGCTCTGCAGTGTCACGAAAAACATTGTAATACTAATAATAATGTTCACTGTTATAATAATAATAATAATAATAATAATAATAATAATAATAATAATAATAATAATAATAATAATAATAATAATAATAATAATAATAATAATAATAATAGTAGTAGTAGTAGTAGTAGTAGTAGTAGTAGTAGTAGTAGTAGTAGTAGTGGTAGTAGTAGTAGTAGTAGTAGTAGTAGTAGTAGTAGTAGTAGTAGTAGTAGTAGTAGTAGTAGTAGTAGTAGTAGTAGTAATAATAATAATAATAATAATTATAATAATAATAATAATAATAATAATAATAATGCCCGTTTTTCTGTCTCCGGACAATTTGTTATTACCAAAAAAATAATTATTATTATTATTGCTACTACTACTACGACTACTACTACTGCTACTACTACTACTACTACTACTACTACTACTACTACTACTACTGTTACTAGGCCTACCACTACTACTAATACTGCCACCATCACCACCGTTTTTATCATTATTAGGCCTATTACTATTATTATTCTTATTATTTTGATCATTATTATGGTTACTTTTATCACCCTCAATACTATTAAGCCAACCGCAGGTATACTTGACAGTTGTTTCAGAATCTGCATAGAGAGCACACGGGTAATTATAATGGACAATTTATAAAGCGCCACTCACAGAAGTCAGTGGCGTTTCCGACCAGGGCCAGTGACAAACAGGAATAATTATTCCAGGGACACCAGAATTACGTACCTAGGAAAAAGTCGCCCTCCGACTTCAGAATGTCTGCTCCACCACCACCACTACCACCACCACGACCTCCTCTTCCTGCTCGCCCTTACGCTCTCTTCCTTCTCTTCGGCTGCTTCACCCAATACTCCACAGTGTCCCCTGTAGAGCCAGCTGTCTCTGCGAGGCGTTATCTCTCCGCTTGGACCCGTCGGCACCAGATTCCGACAGAGTTATCGAGCTCAAAGCACGGATCAGTTGCTCGCAGCAAGAACAGATTAACACTATTATTACAACCAGAGAGTTATTCCTTCCGCAGTGAAACCACACTTCCTTTGACAGCGACGGCGACCTACGCTTCCGTCCCGTGTGCGCACGGGTACTGACTCTATGAAAACGCCGGCAGACGCGAGCTTTTTTACTCGCCCGCGCGTGAGATGCACGTGCGTTGCTGCCCCGATGCCAGTCACTGGCGCGCGCGCACTGGCCAAGCGCTGTGGCCGCGGCTTCTGCTTCGGCTCGGCTAAGACTAGGACGGCGACGACGTTTAATGGACAAGGAGCGCACGGCCTCCAGATGAACGTTACGCAACTTGTTGCATCACCATCTGCTCCGCCCACAAAACATACAATGCCTGACCGACCGACGGACTGAACGACCGGTCGCTACGAAGGCTGTTAACGCCTCGTCCACGGTCGACATACATACATATATATACACATATAAGCGCATACATACAGTACATACCGGATTGGAAACTCCGCCACTGCTCGTACTCTGGCAGTGCCGGTCCCAAGCCTGGATAAAGGAGGAGGGCGACGCTATACTGACCTTTGTTATCGCACAGTGTCGTTAAACTGAAACTACTACCGGACTGGAACAATTATGTATCCGCTATTGTATGAATGTATGTATGCATGTATATATGCATGCATGTATGCATGTATGTAGCATGTATGTATGCATGTATGTAGCATGTATGTATGCATGTACTTATCTATGTATCTACATATGTTTAGATTGCGTGCCATTTATGTTTGCATGTTTGTATGTATGTATGTATGTATGTATGTATGTATGCATGTATGTATGTATGTATGTACGTATGTATGTATGTGTGTATGTATGTATGTATGTATGTATGTATGTATAAGTGTAATGATGCATACATAGTTACATACGTGCATGTATGCTTGCCAATACATGCAATTGCATGGTGGTACTATATTTTGTGTGCATTGCTAGACGATGGTACTGTGTTGTATGCTTGGTGGTACGGTGGTACTATTCTGTGTGCAGTAGTAGAGGCTAGTATGTTGTATGCAATGATAGGAGATGTAGCTATGCTGTGTGCAATGGTAGGAAGTGATACTACGTAGTTTTCAGTTGGCCCGCGAGAGTCGACAACAATCGCAGTAAACAACAATAAACCAAAATACTCAGAGATTCCAATCTATGCATCCATACATTTCCGTGTAGAGCATCAGATCCCTATCTACAAAGGCATCACACTGTATACTTGTAAATTACAACATGTCTAAAGCGGCGCATGCAGTGAAACTTGTAGGTCGCAAAATGTGCAAGTCTTGTTCGCACAAGCGTATGGGACTACTACAGTTTGTACTGACGGTGTTTTGTTTCCGGAAAACTTTCGTTTAGTCTTCTATGCTGGGAAATGTCCTGCATGAAAAGTGAAACTATTCAAGTATGTAAGTGAGTGCTTACTTATTTGGTCACTTGATTATTCATAATTTGTGCGATATTCTTTCTCCCAAACTAGGAAGTTGCCTCAAAGTGCAGCAATCTAAGAGTTTCAGTCGACACTTGCTGTGATGAGATACGGTTGCCAATATTGATTGAGCGTTCGTCTTGTATCCAGCTGTGATCACGGGTCTCCTGAGACTCCACCCCTGAAACAGTTTCTGTGTAGGGACCTTGAGCAAGTCCTTCACAATTGCTCAGCCCCATCGATTGATGCTTGGCCATTAGGTAGTGGCGCTTAATAAATGCGTAATAATAGTAATACACTAAATATTATTACTGAGCGCTGGATTTGTTATTCCCGAGACGGATACTGTGCGGGAACCTTGGGGGAGTCCTTCACAGATGCTTAGGGCCATCGATGTTCTGTCGTATACGGTCGTGTTTGTATTTCTGAGTCTTAGAAGGAGGGTAACATCAGATTCAGTCGTTTCTTTATTTACTTACACACAACCGCTTGATTTCAAGATTCTCCGACATATCCCTCTCTAAGTGCGATTTCATTTAAAGTCACCTTTGATCGATGCCTTGTGAATTATGGCACAGGTGCTATATAAATCGTAACATCAGATTGGATTGGAGTGGATTGGATTGGATTAGGGATACTGTGGCAGGTGATGACGATGATGATGATGATGATGATGATGATGATGATGATGATGATGATGATGATGATGATGATGATGACGACGACGACGACCAGGATGAGGACGATGATGAAAGCCATTAGACGACGGCGACAGAGAGTTGTTGGGGTGGTGGGGTGAGAAAGGGCAGGGGTGGTAGGGTGAGAAAGGGAGCAGGTGTGGTAGGGTCAGGAGGGGCAGGTATGGTGGGTTGAGTAAGGGAATGGGTGATGGGGTGAGAAAGGGGGTAGGGTGGTGGCACTGGTGGGTTGAAAAAGGGAGCAGGTGTCGTGGGTGAGAAAGAGGGCAGGGGTGGTGGGGTGAGAAAGGGGACAAGGATGGTGGGGTCTGAAAGGGAAAGGTGGTGAGATAAGAAAGGGACAGGGGTTGTGGAACTGGTGGGATGAGAAAGGGGCTGAGGTGGTGGGGTGAGAAAGGGGGCAGGAGTGGTAGGGTGAGAACTGGGGTGGGAGTCGTGGCACTGGTGAGGTGGGAAAGGGCCAGGGGTGGTGGGGTGAGAAAGGGGGCAGTGGTGGTGGGGTGAGAAAGGGAAGGGGTGGTGGGTTGAAATTGGGGGTAGGAGTGGTTGGGTGAGAAAGGAAATGGGGTGATAGGGTGAGGAAGGGGCACCGGTGGTGGGGTGAGAAAGGAGGCAAGGGTGGTGGGTGAGAAAGAGGGCAGGGGTGGTGGGATGAGAGAGGGGCAGAGTGTCGTGCACCAACTCGCGCTTGTGCAAATATGCCGTAACTTTGCGTAGCAGCGCACTTTGAATCCAAACGAATTCCTGCTGTTGAGGGTGGGGCGTTGCTCTGCTCTGTCTTAACCCCATCTATTGTCCTGACCCCTCGACTCTCGCGCGAGTAAACGTATCTGAACTCAGAGTCCTTCCTTTCTTCCGTTTGTCTCTTCCTCACACCTTCCGTCGCGTGGCCCACATTCCAAGACCACCACCCCATTGAAACCACTTACCCAAAACCCACCACCCACTCACCCACCCACCCATTGCGCCTCCATCGCGCGTTCGATTCAGTTGCGACAGAAATAAGAGCCCACAGAACGTCAGCGCCTTATCAGATAACGTATAGCCTATACACCAGACCCAATATTACATGTATACATATTACATCTATAAGCACACACTTATCTATGCTTATACATCTATATATTTATATATATAAAACGTTCATACAATATTAACATATGCACGGGCGCCCACAGAAAAATCTGTGCAGGATGGGACCACATGAAAACGTAGCATGCATGCCGTCCAGGATCAAAAATGTTCCGGTGTGAATTCCAGAAGACAGGCATCCCATCTTGAACAGGCGCCCCAAACACACAAGCATAAACACACACACACATGCATATATATATATATATATATATATATATATATATATATATATATAAATTATATATATATATATATATTACGTGTGCATCTGTATACATCCATGCATGCATCCATGTATGTATCCATTTATTAATGTATACCAAGTTGCGCCATGACAGCTTGTTGTCCACAATAAACGTACTGTATCTATATAAGTGTTGATATTTGTGCAGGTATGGATACTCAGATAGCATGTAGGTAGGTATTTCTCGCTAATATTCAAATACCATATAACCAGTCGATCATATCAATTGCGTGGCTACTTTCCATTTTCACGCGGTGGAGCATGTATTCATCCAATGCGTCGTCGATTCTACTGTTCCATGTCTTCAAGCGAGACGCATCTGTTCCAAAACTGCATGGGGGGGGGTATACCAGCTCGTCAATTCCTACCTGTTGGTGGCTCGTGCATTATCGTAACTGTAATTACAATCACGGATTTATAAAGCGACTCTTCAGATCATCAGAATCATCATAATAATGGCGCTACAGAAATTAGTAGATTAGATTAGACTCAGCTTCTGAATTCTTCCCAAAGTTCCTCTAAAAATATTCTCATTTATTTAGAAGACGTCTCTAAAACCGACTACCCTCTCTTGAGCCGAAACCAACAGCTGCACATTTTTGTCAACCGGCTTACTTCCAATCGGTTGCGTTGATTGGCTGTCACTGCAGTTGGGTCATGACCTAATTTGTCCGTCATGTCTCATTCCAATATGTCTATCTTAGATTATGTTCCGGTCAATTGGAAAACTCTTCTCTTTCATTTACGACACATCTACGGAATCAGATATCGTCTTCCGGAGATTGCCTTGATCGATGAACTAACCATTATTTCCAGTCTCCCTCATTACCTCATTGCTAGTCTACTCATGAGGGTTAAACAAACTTGCACAAATGCTTCGGATCTTATTTACCAGGCCAACACAAAAGTACCTCAATTCCAAGTTCTGTACACAATGATCGCCTCAGCGGAGGCTCGAACCCGTACTCTACGCGTTACAAGACGAGCGGTCTAACCTATCGGCTAATGTGACCCGGGACTCCTTTTTTGTTGTTGCACTTGAGCAGAAAGAGTCCGTGAGCTAAAATGAGCTGCAAGAACTTCGAATACTCCATTCATTCATTCGTTCGTTCGTTCATTCGTTCATTCGTTCATTCATTCATTCGTTCGTTCATTCATTCATTCATTCATTCGTTCGTTCGTTCATTCATTCACTCATTCATTCATTCATTCATTCGTTCGTTCGTTATTTCGTTCATTCATTCGTTCATTCATTCATTCATTCATATCGCATCTCTAAGATACCTACTCGAAGACGCTCCCAGCCAAACCCCGGCCAAAGAAAACAATTTCAAGTGTTTATAGCAGATGCAGAGTCCTATAGCTAGGACAACTCGCAGATCCAAAGGCAGCCTGTTTCATGTAGAATTAACGACAGTTGTCAACCGTATAGGAATTCGTTTGTTGTTCTTTACGTGTCTGAGCAGGACTTCCAGTGGAGACATTCTCCAGCCACAGGATCATCGTTCCCTGTACACAGACGAACTCGTCGTTCTTTTCGAACTATAAAAATCAGTTACGTCAACGATTAAACGTTTGGAGAAGTCCTTAAAATTGTGCCACAGAAATGTTCAAACATTATACGTACATAGATCTACATAAACAAACATATGCGTCTCTGAGTAGGCGTAGTTATCTTGAAGAGGCGCTATATAAATGCTCTGAATGAATTAATGAATGAATTAATAGATGAATGAATGAATGAATGAATGAATGAATGAATGAATGAATGAATGAATGAATGAATGAATGAATGAATGAATGAATGAATGAATATGCACTACACACAAACGCGCTTCAAACGCATTAAACTTCGCATAAACCATAAACTATCATCTATCTGTGCAAGCAAACCGAGGAGAAAGAGGCGGAGGAGAGGGAAGAAGAAGAGGAGGAAGACGAGAAGGAGAAGTATGAGGAGGAGAAGTAGGAAGAGGAGGAGAAGTAGGAGGAAGAGGCGGGCGAGAAGGAGGAAGAGGATGAGAAGAATGAGGAAGAACAGGAGGAGAATGAGGAAGAGGAGAAGTAGGACGAGGAGTAGGAAGACGAGTAGGAGGACAAGTTTGAAGAGGAGGAGAAAAATGAGGAAGAGGCGGAGGAGAAGGAGGAAGATGATGAGAAGAATGAGGAAGAGGATGAGAAGGAGAATGAGGAAGAGGAGAATGAGGAAGAGGAGAATGAGGAAGAGGAGGAGAAGTAGGACGAGAAGAAGTAGGACGAGCAGTAGAAAGAGGAGTCGGAGGACAAGTATACGAAGAGGAGGAGAAATAGGAGGAAGAGGAGGAGGAGAATGAGGAAGAGGAGGAGAAGTAGGATGAGGAGTAGGAAGAGGAGTAGGAGGACATGTAGGAAGGGGAGGAGAAGTAGGAGGAAGAGCGGAGGAGAAGAAGTAGAAGGAGGAGGACGTCAAGCAGGAGAGAGGCGGAGGAGAAGAAGAAAGAGGTGGATAAGGAGGAAGAGGAGGATGAGGGGCGGCGGACTATGTAGTTAGAAGAGTTGAGAAATCGTCTCGCACCGGTCGCACTGGGCCATGCGTAATCTTTTGCCGCCACTAAATATAGCCATGCCTTTCGGTCGTGAATAGGCAAAAAAATCGCACGCTATCGGCGAGATATCAGGGCCAACTGCAAGAGTGTTGTGCACTGGCGGCACGCATTGGGTGTCATTCGGTGCATGGGGTAGAATGACACCCGATCATTGATATTCATCCCCTCTGTTGCTTGAAATTATTATACCAATTCACATTTATGTATTCCGATATATGAACATGAGCTGAAGGAGTGAGGGAGAGAGAGAGAGAGGAAGGGAGAGACAGACAGACAGACAGACAGACAGCGAGACAGACAGACAGAGAGAGAGACAGAGAGAGACAGAGAGACAGAGAGAGGAACATAGGGAGGGACAGAGGGATGGAGTGATGGAGTGAGCGAGTGAGCGAGTGAGCGAGTGAGCGAGTGACTGACTGATTGAGTGAGCGAGTAAGTGAATGAATGAGTGAGCGAGTGAATGAGTGAATGAATGAGTGAGCGAGTGAATGAGTGAGCGAGTGAATGAGTGAATGAATTAATGAGTGAGCGAGTGAATGAGTGAATGAGTGAGCGAGTGAATGAGTGAATGAATGAGTGAGCGAGTGAATGAGTGAGCGAGTGAATGAGTGAATGAATTAATGAGTGAGCGAGTGAATGAGTGAATGAGTGAGCGAGTGAATGAGTGAATGAATGAGTGAGTGAATGAATTAATGAGTGAGCGAGTGAATCAGTGAATGAATGAGTGAGCAAGTGAATGAATGAATGAGCGAGAGAGCGAGCGAGAGAGCGAGTAAATGACTGAGTGAATGAGTGAATGAACGAGTGAGTGAATGAACGAGCGAGTGAGTGAGTGAGTGAGTAAGTGAGTGACTGACTGAGTGACTGAGTGACTGAGTGACTGAGTGAGTGAGTGAGATATAAGGGAGAGTGTGATTGAAGGAAAGAGTCGTAAGGGTGAATGGAAGGAGAGAGGGAGGGAGGGAGGGCTCCCGTATAATATGGAAAACTTATGCATGAACGCATAATACAAATTGCATTGGCCTAGGTTTCAATTGATACTGTATATAAATAAATATATATATATCTATGTATATATATATATAGGTGTATATTAATATATATGAATTACAGTTGTATATATGCATGGCTTCGTATTCGAGTTGGCTTATATCCATCGCTTACTTCCTGTATCATATTTATTGCATGTACTTAAGTAGGCGCCCATATATATATATATATATATATATATATATATATATAATATATATAATATATATATGTGTGTGTGTGTATATATATATATATCGTTTATGGTTTATGTATATATGTATATATTGTTTATGGTTTATGTGATCTGGACAACCGAATATATAGGGTCGGCTCCTCGACGGATCGGTCTAAAGAAGCCGAGGCCCACGTTCAGTGGTTTCCGATTTTTCATGTTTTACGTTTAAGAAACATTTCACATCTATTACACACGCCGAAGTAATTCATGCGTACACGCACACAGACTCACTAACACACATGCATATATATATATACACACACACATATATATATATATATATATATATATATAAGTGCATGTATATAAATTCATCTGTGGATGTTTTCATAAACATGCGTATACGACATATACAGATATGTATGTTCTCATGTGTGTGTGTGTATGTGTGTAGATCTTATCAGTCGTTTTCGACGCAGTCCTGTATGTATACCCTCGGCGCCCAATCAGGACCGGCATTCCGTCCGTCATCAGCGACGGCGGCGGAGGGATGTGTTCCTCCGCGCGAGAAATGAGTGCAGTCGACGGAGACGGTGGAGGGAGGGGTGGGGAGTGAGAGCGGGTGAGGGGGAGTGGGGGAAGATGCTACTTGTTTTGCCCGATGCGTTGTTGCGCAGATCGCGATTGCGTTTCCCTATATTGGACGAATCCCGGTTTATTGGGGGCATTCGGTGCACGAACCCTTTTTTCTTTCTTTCTAGCTTCCCTTCTTCATTTTTATCGTTTGTACTTACTTGTGTCTTTCCTTTCTTCTGTTAATCCATCCATCCGTCTAGGGGCGTAACTTTGGTCTAAAAAGTGGGGGTACCAATTTACTACATACATGAAGCAAGTCGGAGACTGCGATCTCTGGGAAGGCTCAGTGATAAAATATTGATTGGCATTGTTTAAAAAATTGGGGTATGGTACCCCTCAGTCCAAAATGTAGGGGTACGGGTACTCCTCGTACCCCACAAATTGCGCCTATGGGGTATTTCTTTCCTTTCTTTCTTTCTTCTTTCATTCTTTCCCTTCATCGTTTCCCTCGCTTCCCCCTCTTTCTTTGTTCCATTCTATGACATTTTGATTCTTTCCTATCATGAAGACTTCTATAGTGAGATTGTTATACTGTACGAGGCATCACTCGCAGCCGTCAATCGATTTGTCTGAATCTAGGTTGAGTCCAGTCGAAGTCCAGGAAGTCAATCCACGGAGACTCGGGGAGAACTAAAAGGCTAGAGGATACTTTGACTGTGGCCCAACCAAGATGGCTCCATCCGATCGACCGCGAACTTCCTATCTCCAACGACGCTACCATCAGGGCCGCATTAAGGCTAGTGCGGGCCGGGAGCTGTGATTACCTACATGGCCATCAGCGCGGGGCAAACTTACAAGTACAATATAAAAAAATAATGTACTTCCGAAAATGAGGGCCCCTCAAAACTGCCGACCCGGGTGCAGCAGCACCCTTAGCACCCCCTTATGGGTGGCTGGCTGCCATCGATCTCTGACACATGCCCTTACAACTCTGGGGAAATAAGTAAGAAAATGATGATGAAATACATTGATGACGACAACACCATGTGTGTATCAATAGGCGCTAAGTACCTCACCAAATGCTCTGCCTTTGTTATTACTATGTACTCGGGCGGTGGATGACAGTTGGGAAACCTTTCGAGACCGAAACCATCCGAAAACCACCTGGGCACTTACAGAGAGAGAGAGAGAGAGAGAGAGAGAGAGAGAGAGAGAGAGAGAGAGAGAGAGAGAGAGACAGACAGACAGACAGACAGACAGACAGACAGACAGACAGACAGACAGACAGACAGACAGACAGACAGACAGACAGACAGACAGACAGATAGACAGACAGACAGACAGACAGACACAGACACAGACACAGAGACACAGAGACACAGAGACACAGAGAGAGAGAAACAGACAGACAAACAGACTGAGAGACTGAGAGAGAGAGACTGAGAGATAGAGAGAGACAGACAGACAGAGACAGACAGAGACAGAGACAGAGACAGAAAGACAGAGAGACAGAAAGAGAGGGCAATGATTTCCGCCCCCACCCCCGAGAGGTTGGAAAAGACCAGTTGGATGCCTTTGTCACACGTGGACAAGAGCAGTGGAAACCGATCTGCGCCCTCTGAACCTTGGGTTGCACACGGCCTGGAAGCGAGCCCAGAACAGAGACGTAGTCGAAACGGCAACGCTCCAGAAGGGAGCCTCAGTTGATGACTTATTCTAATGATCAAGCATCATTCGACGGCGCTGAGTAATTGTAAGTTAAGGACCTGCTCACTGTCCCTACACAGTCACCGTCCCAAACGAAACCTTATGCAATACAATACTTCTATATGTTGACATTGCCTTCCTTCCAAAGTTCAGACGTGCACACACAACCATACGACAGATCATCAAGGAGTTGTGAGTGAAGGGCTCACCCAAGGTTCCTATAAAGTGATCACCTCAGTGGAGGTTCGAACCCATACTCTCCGAGTCACAAAGACGAGCACACTAGACAAGTGGTGTTGAAATTCGTTAAGTACACAAAGCCCATCTTATTAAGCAACTATTGTTCAGATAACTAGCAACGTCATCAGTGTGTACGGCTCTCGGACCACCCGTTCATCCCAGCCAGTGATGGAATAATAATAATAATAATAATAATAATAATTATAATAATAATAATAATAATAATAATAATAATATAATAATAATAATAATAATCTTCTTTATTAATTCAAACTGACAAGTACGCAGTAAGATTACATTGAAACATGACAGTACAATCAAGATCTTAATTAAACACAAGGTTTGGCAGCCACGGAAGGCGCCGCCCTAGGGGTGGGGGAGTTACGGGTATCGAACTGCGATCTAATGCTCTCCTGGCCATGAGAGTTATCATTACTCTATCTCCCCTCCCTATAGCTAAGGAAACGAAAGAAGTCACGACACTGTGAATACGATGACGATGACCAATATCACGAAGGTGACAAAGTGAAATAGTTATTCTGATTTTCACCAGCGTTGTACAGTCCATCTCAATTATTGGGGGGGGGGGTGGGCACGTGCCCCGGCTGCCCCAGAGCAACGACCTATTATATATAACCCCAGAGTCTACGCCTATGAACAGGACTGCCACAAAACAGCAACTGGAAGGTGGTGCTTTATTATTAAATTATCATGCACGCCGGTGAAATTCTGGACTTACACAACATAAATGTCATTTCCATGATCATGATACTCAACTGGGATGTCATTTCCATGATCATGATACTCAACTGGGATGTCATTTCCATGATCATGATACTCAACGAGGATGTCATTTCTATGCTCATGATACTCAACGAGGATGTCATTTCTATGCTCATGATACTCAACTGGGATGTCATTTCCATGATCATGATACTCAACGAGGATGTCATTTCTATGATCATGATACTCAACTGGGATGTCATTTCCATGATCATGATACTCAACGAGGATGTCATTTCTATGCTCATGATACTCAACTGGGATGTCATTTCCATGATCATGATACTCAACGAGGATGTCATTTCCATGATCATGATACTCAACTGGGATGTCATTTCCATGATCATGATACTCAACGAGGATGTCATTTCTATGCTCATGATATTCAACTGGGATGTCATTTCCATGATCATGATACTCAACGAGGATATCATTTCTATGATCATGATACTCAACTGGGATGTCATTTCCATGATCATGATACTCAACGAGGATGTCATTTCTATGCTCATGATACTCAACTGGGATGTCATTTCCATGATCATGATACTCAACGAGGATGTCATTTCCATGATCATGATACTCAACTGGGATGTCATTTCCATGATCATGATACTCAACGAGGATGTCATTTCTATGCTCATGATATTCAACTGGGATGTCATTTCCATGATCATGATACTCAACGAGGATATCATTTCTATGCTCATGATATTCAATTGGGATGTCATTTCTATGTTTATGATACTCAAATCTACGAGTGACTCGTCTGTACAGCTCTTGTCGACTGCCTTGGAAAAGGTGAAATTGCGATGGCGGCCAATAAACTCCTCCTTAACCCAAAGAAAACTGAATTCCTACTACTGGGCACTCCACAGCAACTTAAGAAATCTTTGAAACCGAGCGACTCATTTGTTGAGTTCGATGATGCTTCTCGTAACTTGTGCGCTGTTGTTTAAATTCTACTATAGGTCTCTCGCCGATTATTTCACGGAGGGCTTAAAGGCCAAATACTCAGACTTGTTGTCCTCGAGACCAAGGTCTTCGTCACGAGTGCACTCGAGTTCGTTTTTAAAAGTCTTGGTCTTGGTCTTGAGACCAAAAGTCTTGGTCTTGGTCTTGAGGTTCAAAGTCTTGGTCTTGGTCTTGAAGTTCAAAGTCTTGGTCTTGGTCTCGCAAGACCAAGACCAAGACCGGCTGTCAATATGAACAGTCGTTTAACAAAATTCAAGAATTTAAAAATTTATCATAGCCTACGACAAATACCTACGGACGGATGTTAGTGTTGTTGGTCAGGAGAACCCATCGGCAGCAGCAACTAAGTTATTTTGTGTCTGGAAGCCCTGCCGAGACTTTCTCTGAAGCCAGACGGTATGATAAGCCAAAGGAGAATTTCAAAAAGACTAACGATTTGCACATTTACATCCAGTGCTTGAAATGCTAATGTGTGTGCCAGCGACTTCAGCACCTCTAAAACGTATTTTTCACATGGCAGAATTTTTATGAGGTCCCACAAAGACACGTCTTGGTCAGAAAATTCTGGGCGAATTGTTTTTTTTAATAAAATATGCAAAAGGCATTTGGAATAATATTTTGCATAAAGGACTTTAATTGTAAATACGAATTCGGAATACTCTGCAGTCTGCTTTTAAAGCTAATTTGCTTGAATAAAATAAAAGACTCATGTTTTCATTAAAACTGCGAGTAGTCCGACTTGACAATTTTTGTGTAAGGAAAAGAAGTCTTGGGCTGAATGTGATTTTTGGGTCTTGGCCTTGGTCTTGAGGTTCAAAGTCTTGGTCTTGGTCTTGGTCTCGAGGTTCAAAGTCTTGGTCTTGGTCTTGGTCTCGAGGTTCAAAGTCTTGGTCTTGGTCTTGTTCTCGAGGTTCAAAGTCTTGGTCTTGAGGTTTAAGGTCTTGACAACAAGACTGCAAATACTAACGAACTCATTTTTTCTTAAATTCTCCTCGCCACCCTATCAAAAAACCAAGCGGCCACAAACATCACCTACGCATGCAGCTAAAATGTCTGAAAAGCGATTCTATGAAACACGAAATCGTCAAAGAAATTATACCCACGAAATCTGAACTTCCACATTTATGCTCAAACGTTCAGTAAATATATACAGTACTCTACAGGTACAATGCAGTCAATGCATATTGCATATGATTACATTAAATATATAACTCCAGATACAATGCATTAGTCAGTGCATACTGTACATTGTGTTTATATAAACACACACATTAATACACTCATTTACATATGTATTTATGTATATATGTAAATGTACACATGTATAGGTCATTTATTTTACTATATATAGGCTATGTATATATTCTAAAATAATTATATTCAACAGCGGCTTCGAGGCAAGAATAAAACGTCTTGGTTCATTTTACCAATTTCAAGTTCAAATCAATTATTGAGGATCGGAGAATAATATACATATATATTATAGCCTAAAAGGGAGTATGATATACATATATATGATATACTCTAAAAAAAACAGTATGATATATATATATATATATATATATATAAGTGTATACATAAATGCTATATATTAAAGAAATGTGGTATATGTTTAGCGTTCTCTGTCGAAATTATAAGGCACCTTGAGCAGTGAGCACGTGTGTATGGGTGTTTAGTGGGTGGGTGGGTTGGTGGGTAGGTGGGTGGGTGTTTGTGCATCATTGAGTGCGAGGAGAGGGTTGTTGATGGGTGAAGCAGCCGCAGGGGCTGAAGAGGGTCGGCCGCAGAGTTCGTAACTAGGATTGGATGAGAAATGGAGGAAGATGAAAAGTGCTCAGATAGAGCCATGGAGACTAAAGGAAAGAAAGACAGAGTCAGAGATAACGACAGAAACGGATACACGGACACAGACACAGACACAGACAGAGAGACAGATGCGAAGACAGATACAGAGGCAAAGACAGAGACAGAGGAAGAGACAGAGAGAAATATAGAGACAGAGACAGAGACAGAAGAAGACACAGAGACAGAGATAGAGACAAAGGAAAAGACAGAGACAGAGAAAGCGACTGAAAAACATATGAATAAACAGATAAACAGAGAAAGATTGATGGAAATAGTGACTGAAGAATGGACGGACAGACAGACAGACAGACAGACAGACAGACGGACAGACAGATAGACAGACAGACGGACAGACAGGTGCACCGACACACCGACACACACAGACACACGGACAGACAGACACACGGACAGACAGACAGGCATACGGACACACAGACACACACAGGCACATACACAGTCACACACAGACACGCACAGACAGACACGCAGTCACACACACACACAGACACACAGATGAGCAGATAGGCGGAGTAGGGTGCTGCTCAGCTGATGTGAGTGAGTACATAGTCATTTATAATAGCTGCTTTTGTTGGCTACAATCGAATCGTAAGAAACGGTTAAGGAAAGACGCTCAACAACCAATGAATGATACTCGTATGTACATGTATAAATGGCTTAATGACCCACACACGTCTATGCATTGACCAGAAAATTGTGCACAGCGCTGGGTTCAAGCCTCACCTTTCTCTTCTCTCTTCTATCCGTCTGTCTTTCTCGCAATCTGTCTCTCTATCTCTCTACCTCTAACTGCAACTTTACCTCTACCTCCTCCCATACCTCCTCCTGTACCTCATCCTCTAACTCTACCAGGGTGAGAAGAAACCGCGGCTTTCCTAAATTTGGTTATATACCCACTACCCAGGTTCATGTGGGAGGATCTGCACTGTTTACCTTTGCAAAAGCACATTGAGTTTAAGTTTGACTTTGATGGATTAGTAACCGACAAAGTGAACTGTGAAAGAAAATGCTAAATCATATGTACAATATAATCACACTAGCACAACTGGGAGGGGGTTTGGAAATGACCCCCCTGGGGTGTGCAATGAAGACTTAACTGGGGGTCCTAAGAAAGACTAGGGGGTTGAACCCTCCGGACAATTCTCACCCTGCCTGAGCTGCCTCTACCTCTAGTTGCTTTTACCACCTGCATCAGATTCACACCATGCGCCGTTCACTTACAACTCAAGCCGCAAAAACCCATAGGTCGTGCATTCATTTTCTACAGGGTTGACTTTGGTAATGCTATTTGTGCAGGTCTAACCTATTTCTGCAGAAATCGGCTTCAATCGACTGATCGGCGGCTTTCCTAAATTTGGTTATATATACCCAGGTTCATGTGGGAGGATCTTCGCTGGTTACCTTTGCAAAAGCACATTGAGTTTAAGATCTTGATGCTCATTCGTAATTGTCTAGCATGCTGTGCTCAATCTTATCTCAAGGAGCTGTGTCTCCATGGGCGGCGATCATGGGGGGACGGGGGGACATGCCCCCCACCTTTAAGAGTGGGGGAACACGCCATACATTTGTCCCCCACCAAATTTAGAAGAAACACCAAAAAAGGCGGAGAAATGTAATTGCGCGTGAGGGTTTTCGCTGCGTTTTTGACCAGATGAGGTAAAACTAAATTTTTGAGCAGAAGTGTCCCCCAAAATTCTGAGAAAGAAGAAGAAATTCGTTAAAAAAAGTCAAAATGATTGTTGGGAGACTCGGAAAAAGTTGCAAAAAGAGGCGAATGACTAAAAAAAGGTCATCAACTTTTTTGGAGATGAACTCCTAGAAAAGTCATCAAGTTTTGTGGAGATGAATTCCTAAAAAGTTATTTTTGGGACATGAATTCATGAAAAAAGGTCATCGACCAGACCATGGCCGACTTTGTCCTCTCCCACCTCTCAGACAAGATCGCCGCCACTGTGTGTCTCCGTATCTTTCAGATCTGATCGCAGATTTATCCGCTCTGCCACGCAAGGCGACTTGGTTGTTCCACCGGCCTGGACTTCCACAGTTCGGCACAGGAATTTTGCTGTGGTCGGCCCATCCTCCTGGAATAATTTGCCTAACTACTTGCCTCTCTTTGCCTGTTCCGCAGGAGTTTTTAGACAATTGTCTTCGATCGTGGTTTCATCGTGTAATGTTGGGAGCGCCTCTGATGAGTCTCTCTCGAAGTGGCGCTATATAAATTTGCAAATACAAATTACCTCTGCTTCTGTTTCTGCCTCTGCCTGTGTCTCTGTAAGTGCCTCTGCCTCTACCTCCGTCTCTGTCTCTTCCTCTGTCTCTGCCTCTATCCCCCAAGTGCCTCTGTAAGTGCCTCTGTCTCTTCCTCTGTCTCTGTCTCTTCCTTTGCCTCTGTCTCGTCCTCTTCTTCTGTCTCTGCCTCTGCCTCTATCTCTATCTCTACCTCTATCTCTTCTCTTATGCAACTTCTTCATGCGTGAGTTGTGGGCAAGCTCAGCCTCTGAGAGATTTGAAAAAAGGCGCAATATAAATCCACAAACAGACGCTGAGAACGCTCGTGCCTTAACCACGCGGCATCTGTCAGTAACGCACCAATCGCCATCACACCCTACGCTGCCCTTATTTCTGATGGGACCGTGAAGCGCCTACTGTATGACTATTGTCCCATTTCGTTAGGGAGTTAAATTCTGTCCGGCACATTTCTAAGATATCGGGTACACTGGCGCCACCTAGTGAACTTTAAGGCAGTTCTATTCCTCGTAGAGCGACGTAGACAAACCAATCCATGTAGTCTCTCAATGGGTGTCTCCCTATTGAACGACACAGGTTGCCATAACACTACTTTGCGTACTGTTATTTCGTCCTTTCGCTAGGTGGCAGCAAAGCAAACGCTCTTGTTTATGCATTCACTAGATGGCGGAATTGTTACTGTAAATAGAGATTTATATGGAGCTACTTCGAGAAATTAATTTAATCGGAGGCACTCCCTGCGCCAAACTATGGGATGTTAGTTCTAATTAAGAACAGAAATATCACTGCTAAGAAAAACAATGCAGAGACCATTAGAAGAATCACACGTAACGAGCACACGCACACACGTCAGTGCCGTTTTAAGGCCTAGGCACGCGAGGCCCGGGCCTAGGGCCCCGCGGCGGCCCAGAAACAAAATAACAATATTGTGAGTTCTGTTCTAACAAGTAACAATTCTGCAAAGTAAAGTAAGAAAATAACACATTTTTATTTTTTTTAAACAAACGTCTGCGGTCTGCATTTTTAGTTAAATATAATTATTGGTAATAAAATCAGAGCGCTATGGAAATAAATCAAATAAATCAATAAATTTTAACGCATGGCGACGATGGCGCACAACTTGCTGTACGCTATTGGCTATTATGTTTGTTTTCATTTGTCTGCTTTTCACAACGCTATTCAAGGAATTTCTTATGTCTAGGACAGAGAGATTTAAATTTTTAATATTAAATCTCTCTGTCCTATAATCTAGTCATTTTATAAATTGTTTTAAACTTTAAATTATAAATAGGGCAAAAAGCGTATCAAATTTCGCACAGTTAATAGGAAAAATAAAATGATGTTGGCGTGTCGGCGCTCGGTCCTGAGTCGGTAGTGAACTTGGCAAACTTATTTAACTTAACAAAATCACTTCATTTCCACCTCCTCCAATGTATAAGGTTGAGGTTTTTTGATAGTTTCTACCCTTTTTGTTATGCAGATTAAAATTCTGATTGTCAGTTATCATCGTCGTTCACAGTAAACCGATTTGCAATTTTTGGCCAATTATCACTACGATCAATTAAACGAAATATCAGACAACCCATCAAAAATGCGTAGAAATTATATGAGTGGTGCACTAAGAGACAATAATTATTTTGAAGAATATGAACGCAGAGCAAAACACAAACTCACAACGCAGAGTACTACGACAGCCAGAGACGAATTCCTAAAAGAAATATGCGAATTACATTTCTGGAAGGACCTGCAAATGACACCGTTATGGATGCGAAGACAAAATTTAGAGTTCAGACGTAGCCTACTTGCCAATCATCGACTCATTGATCACTGAACTAAACAGACGTGGAGAAGCTTATGAAGAAATCAGCAGCAGATTTACATTCTTAATCAAACTGGTACACTTGAATGCTGAACAAATAGCAGAATACAGTGTAAAGCTTGCAAAGTTCTATCCTCAAGATCTTGACCAACACGAACTAATTTCAGAATGTGAACACCTCAAATGCTATATGTCAGTTGCAAAAACAACAGTGCCATCTATGTCAACAATCTATGCCATGATAAAGAATGACAATCTGGAATCAACGTTTCCAAACGTTGAAATTGCAATAAGAATGTTTCTGTCAATGATGGTGACAAACTGTACGGGTGAACGTTCTTTCTCAAAACTTAAATTAATCAAGAACGAGCTTCGCAGCCGTATGATGCAAGAACGATTGAACTGCCTGTCTGTCATGAGCATAGAATCAGATGTGTTGGAGTCTTTGAATTTCGATGATATTATAAAAGACTTTGCTCAGAGCAAAACACGAAAGCGATGTTTGTAAGAAACTGTCGTTACAAAGTCACAATTCATGTATAGCAAAGATGTACTCGTTATAATCACACTTTCAGTTTGTATAACAAATAAACAATGGAAACTGTAAAGTATGTTAAACTAAACTTTTATTCACTTGTAGTACAAAGATTGATGTGTTAGCTGTGTTATTATGAGTTTAGTAACAGTATACTATATTAATAAATTTAACAAAATGACACATATGCACATATAATGCACTAATGCAATACTCTGTA
>OY744617.1:11573365-11595865 GCA_963556255.1 Allolobophora icterica | reverse complement strand
GAGGTGGAAAGGAATTAATTATACGTCAATCAACAAATATTCTAAACAGCAATATTTCCAAGTCTTGGGCCCCTTCCATGACTGAATTGGCGAGGCCCCCAAGTGATCGCAGTCCGACTCTGCGTATACAAGCAATATCGCTGTTGGGAGATGCAAACACTCTTCGTATGACGACTTTCACATTGACCTAGAGCTAGCCACAGAGGCAGACACAGAGGCAGACACAGAGGCAGACACAGAGGCAGACACAGAGGCAGACACACAGGCAGATACAGAGATAGACACACGTGTAGATAAAGAGACAGACACACAGACACATACACAGACAGACAAACAGACAGACAGACACATAGGCAGACACATAGGCAGGCCCAAAGGCAGACACAGAAGCAGACACAAAGACAAACACAAAGACAGACACAAAGACGGACACAAAGACAGACACACAGACAGATACAGAGATAGACAAACATGTAGATAAAGAGACACGCACATACAGACACTGAGAGACACATAGGCAGGCATATGAACAGACACACAGGCGGATACGGAGATATGCACGCAGAAACAGAGACAGGCGCACAGACAGACACACGGGCAGATACAGAGACAGACACATAGGCAGATACAGAGACAGACACATAGGCAGACACAGAGACAGACTCATAGGCAGACTCACAGACAGACATAGAGACATACACGCAGAAACAGAGACAGACAGACATACAGACAGACACATAGGCAGACACAGAGACAGACACACAGGTAGACATAGAGACAGACACACAGACATACACAGATGCAGATACACAGGCAGATACACAGACAGACACAAAGTTGATGAGAAGGTGTTTGTCCATAAGCATGCGTCTAATTTAAGCGCACCCAAAAGCTGCATATAATTGTAAATAATGCTAATATTTTCACGATATAATTATTATATAATCTCAGCTCATTACTGACTTTTATAGTCAGTCTGATGACATGTGAGCTTTTCTGTTGATGACTTGTTTACGCTATGTATTTCTTAATTATTTTTATTTTTGTTTTGTTTATTGCCTCTGGCTATCGACCAGAAGAAAGTGTCACCATGTACAGGTGTACATTGTACACCGGGACCACCCAATTTTAGCCCCCTCCCTCAGGGCCAGGTACACGATTTTTCACATGTACATAGTGAAACATTTTGATCTTAGTCAATAGACCGAGAAGCGCTAGAGCTGTATCTCGAAATTGCCTTTTATATTTTATTTGACGTAAACAAAAAAGATGTTTAAGGAGGCTTATTTTTCTGTATCAATAACTATTACAATTCCGCGTTTCCAGATAAAGTAAACAACACTAAAAAGCACTTCGAATATTGCAATTAATAATCGCAAATCTTTAAAAGTCAAAGTTTGATTAAATCGCTGTAATTTGTGTTTTGGTTCTTATGTGACTAGTTACGGCAAACCAAGCGTGGCGCCGCTAGCGGCAGAGGCGTATAACGTCGTGTTCAGGCCTACATAACAATCGCATGCGGTTTCTATTATGAAATTAGACGAATATTTATTATTTAGCCAATAAACAATTGCCTCTATAAGCAGAACATATGCGCTGTATTGTCTATTGCCATTTAAATGACATTTTATTTAATTTTGAAGCTAATTTTGTATAACTTTTGCAATGCGCAACGATGCCGCAGTGGACCACACTATGTTAACATATCTTAGACATGACCGAGTTCAGATCGTGTGTGTGTGTGTGTGTGTGTGTGTGTGCTTGCGTGCATGCGTGTGTGTGTGTGTGTGTGCGTGTGTGGAATGCAGGGCTCGAAGTGGGAAACAATAGTGCCAGTATGGACATAAGAACCATTCCCCTTCCCTTAGCCTCCCCTCTCATATCCCAAGCCCTCACCACCCCTTCCGCTCTCCCTCCCATTTCCCTTTCCTATACATGTCTATCTATATCCTTCCCCTCTTTATCATATGAGAGAATTTTGTTCTCATCTGAGAGAATTCTTTTCTCATCTGAAAGAATTCTTTCCTCATCTGAGAGAATTCTTTTCACTGTATACAAGAGAATTCTTTTCTCGTCTTGCCTTTCTTATTTCCCAGCATTCTGAATCTTTGAGACGTGCTTTTAAAATATAATCGATTTCAATTGCAAATTGTAATTACATTTACAATTCTGATCCGTGTATGAAAATATTTTCTCCCCTGCCTCTCCGAATCTTGTTCCTTGTTCCACTCAACTGTAACCTAGAGCAGCTGTTCTCAACCTGTGGTCCGCGGACCACTGATGGTCGGCGAAAATTTGCCCGGTCGTCCGCGAGAATGGCCTACAATTATTCAAATTATTTTTTTACAATTAGAAACATGCAAACAGACAAATTTTGTCAATTTTTTAAATGTTTGTCTATTTCAATCGCTAGAATCGGCTAGATGGCAGCATGAAACCAATAACACGCCAATTTATTGTAAAACATTCTTTTGCATTAATTTGTTTTTTGGCACAATTTTTGTGGTGGTTCGCGACCGAGACACAAAATTTATAACACATGGTCCTTGAGTCTGAAAAGGTTGCTAATCGCTGACCTTAAGAATAAATGAGCAACTGAAAAACCTCAGACTCATTAGATATTGATGAACTCTAGATCCTCTGATCTGCTAGACTGCAGCAACATCAAGCGCCGCTGGGAGGCGCTTTAGAAATTGCCAGCTACATACATCTTCGAGTTGGTTTTGTGGATGCTGCTGCTGATGGTAATGATGATCATTGTGTTGAAGAAAATGATGATGATGACGATAATTCTGATGATGATCATGATGATGATGATGACGACAGCGACGATGGTTATGAAGAAGAGCAAGACGAATAACAAGAAAAAAGTAGTAGCAGTCGAAGAAGTAGTAGTAGAAGAGTAGTAGTATTGGTAGTAGAAGTAGCAGTAGTAGCAGTAGTAGTAGTTGTTGTAGTATTGGTAGCAGCAGTAAGACTAGTAGTTGCAGAAGAAGAGAAAGAAGAGGATGAGGGAGAGCAGAAGACAACGATGATGAGTATATGATGATAATGATGATGACAACAGTAATAAATAATGATGATGATGATGATGATGATGACGATGATGATGATGATGATGATGACGATGATGATAATGATAATGATGATGATGATGATGACGATGATGATAATGATGATGATGATGATGATGATGATGATGATGATGAGGATGATGATGATGATGATGATGATGATGATGATGATGATGATGATGATGATAATGATGACGATGATGATGATAATGATAATGATGATGATGATGACGATGACGATAATGATGATGATGATGATGACGATGATGATGATGATGATGATGAGGATGATGATGATGATGATGATGATGATGATGATGATGATGATGATGATGATGATGATGATGATAATGATGACGATGATGATGATAATGATAATGATGATGATGATGACGATGACGATAATGATGATGATGATGATGACGATGATGATGATGATGATGATGATGATGATGATGATGATGATGATGATGATGATGATGATGATGATGATGATGATGATGATGACGATGATGATAATGATGATGATGATGATGATGACGATGATGATAATGATGATGATGATGATGATGATGACGATGATGATGATTATGATGATGATGATGATGATGATGATGATGATGATGATGATGATGATGATGATGATGATGATGATGATGATGATGATGATGATGATGATGATGATGATGATGATGACCTAACCTAGTTTTAGGAAAACTCAATGACTCTTCACAAGCGTAGGCGATATTATTAACGACCAGACATTTCCCGCCACACGACATTACCCGATTAAGTCGCAGACGACCCAGTCATCCGTCACGCATGAGTGATACTCCTCCTACCCTCCCTCATGCCTTCCTGCTTTCCGTCGACAGTACCTTGACCGATCACCGGTTGAAATTCGTTAATACTCGGGCTTTTCGCGAAAGGATTTGGAATGTTGCATCGGCGGTTGGCCAGGCTTAGTGACCGCAGACGCACCCGAATGGGCGATAATACGGGAGGGATTTTATAGGCGCCAAAGTCACTTCCATTGAGTCTATCCACTGAATGCATTGGCTGTTGGGACCCAGACGATAGCAAAACTAACTCCTTCAATCTTCGATGCCTTGAAAATGGACAGAGAAATAGCTAAATGAACGCATTCCTACCTAGGTATAGCCAGCCTATGCATACTCCCAACTACCAACCAAGTTTCTATGTACACAGGTATTCATACATACAATAGTACCGTACTCAAATGTAAATGTAGGATTTACTATTGCGACCATATTATTATGATCTCGACCCTGCTTAGTTTCTAATGAATTCGTCGGGTGAAATACTTCACCACTGCTGCCCGTTTCAGTGTGAGCCAAACCTCTTACCCGTGTACGAACTGATTAGATCTATACATATTACATACCTATACTTAGCGCCTATCTACCCTAGCCATAAAAATGTAACTTAACGGCTGATCTGCCTGCCTGCCTATCTGCCTGCCTGTCTATATGACTATCTGCCTGCCTGCTTGTCTGCCTGCCTGCCTACCTGTCTGCCTATCTACCTATCTGCCTGCCTGCCTGTCTGTCTGCCTATCTGCATGCCTTTGTATCTGCCTATTTGTCTGCCTGCCTATCTGCCTGCCTGCCTGCCTGCCTGCCTGCCTGCCTGCCTGCCTGCCTGCCTGCCTGCCTGCCTGCCTGCCTGCCTGCCTGCCTGCCTGCCTGCCTGCCTGCCTGCCTGCCTGCCTGCCTGCCTGCCTGTGTATCTCCTGTATGATGCTTCAGCTGTAGCAGCTGTTGGGTTGTTGTCCATTCCTCAGTGTTTACGACAGGTCACTGCGAGCGCCATAGATGCTTTTCAACAAAAAACTCCTCACCATCATCAACACCACCACCACTACCGACACAGCACCTCGCAACGACCAACACATCCGTGTGTGTACCAAACGACCAACATTTCTCATCCAGTATAATTAGCGCCTAAATGACACATTGTCACCGAAACACGCACGTGCTTACATCCATCACAATATAAACATACATACATACATACATACATACATACATACATACATACATACATACATACATACATACATACATACATACATACATACTTACATACACGCATACATACATGCACACATATACACATATATATGCTCGCATATATAATTAAAGAACATTTAAATATCACCGCTTCAAGGCAGTCTATTATATGCATTCATACATGCATGCATGCATGCATACATACCTACATAGATACATATTACATACATACATATATACATATATACATACATACATACATATGAACATACACACATGCAAATACATGGATACATACATACATACATACATACATACATACATACATACATACATACATACATACATACATACATACATACATACATACATACATACATACATACATACATACATACATACATACATACATACATACATACATACATACATACATACATACATACATACATACATACATACATACATATATACATACAAACAAATACATACATACATGTACATACATACAAACGTATTTTAATAAGTCATCGCATTTCGTGGTACTTCCACTAATGTTGCGGAGGACGAGGCCTGATTTTTCAGACATTCAACAATAGCATAATTTTTTAGGTTCCTGAGCGATTACGTGTACCTCGGGGGAAATAATAATAAGTATTATTATTATTTTATATTATTATTATTATTATTATTATTATTATTATTATTATTATTATTATTATTATTACTATTATTATTTTTATTATTATTATTATTATTATTATTATTATTATTATTATTATTATTGTTATTATTATTATTATTATTATTATTATTATTATTATTATTATTATTATTATTATTATTATTATTATTATTATTATTATTATTATTGTGCATTCATTCATTAATCGCCACTACCTAATGACAAACATCAACCGATGGCGCTGAGCAACTGTGAGGGAAGGATTTGCTCAAGGTCACTACACAGTAACCATCTCAGAGGAAGCTCAAACCCCTACACTCTTCGTCACAAAGCGAGCGCTCTAACCCATCGGCTTCCGTACCCCATATGTAAATATATACATACATATATAACAGCTCTGGATCGTGGTGCTCCAGAAGCTATTACTCTTCTCTATAACAGCCTTTGGTTGCTGTCTACGACATCTATCAGACTTTGGTTCTGTCTGTATAGTTTCTTTATTGTCATTCAATACGAATGTCTCTTCACGAATACAGAGTTCAATTATAGACGATTGTTTAGCTATACAGATGACAATGCGACGGCTATTAGAACTTCTATTCTAGACTTCTTTAAGATGAACGCCTATAGTATCTACGTGGAATTAGACATGTTTCTTCAACGTCTGTCTGCGTCCATTTTCACCCAACATCTTCTGCCTCTTCGCGAGAGTAGTTGTAAATAGAATACTTTGGAACAACCACGCAATAACCACATGACGTCACGACCATCGTATGACGTCATCGAAACTATTGGAAATCCCCGCAGTTTCGATGACGTGACTATGAGTCATCATCGATACTATTGGAAATTCCCACGGTATCGATCACACGCCTATGAGTCATGGGACGATTACGTTGGTTTTTATAACCGGTAGTTATAAAAGCTATGATTCATCTGAATCATCTTATTCTTGTGTGTGGAAAAGACGCCTTTGTCTAACGAAACGATCGAGGACTATAACATCGTTTACCTTTACCTGAATAGACGGCTTAGCCCCGATATAGATATTATCGATTCGAATATCGCAAACGATTTTACAACGCGTATTTATGAGAGTTTCAGGATCTATCGGCTCATCGGTTAAATCGTAAAATCCTGTAATTATCTTAGGCGGTACATCTGGATTTCGTGATTTTTCATAGGCGGTTAAAAGTCTCGGATATAGAGTAGGGGGTATATCGGAAAGGATTTTACCTTTCTCTTTCTTTCTGTAAAAAATATCCATTTGGTCAACATCCGCGCCCATCTCGTATTTATTAACCGCGTCTTTCACATCGGATTTTTTAAGATGTTTTTTAACTAGTTTTAAACACGATTCAAAAATTTCAATCGTTTTCGCTTCGTCTTCGGTTTCACCAACCATTCTATCGTACATGTTTAATGGTAAAGTATACGAGTCTAACAGACCCGTTTGTGAAGATCGGTTTTCTTGAATCCCATAAGAATACAGCGGAGGAGTTTTTATAGATATTTTATCGATTGTCCCATCGTCGTATTTGTACTTTAGAAATATGCGTTGAAATTTAATTTCAGCGGGAGTAGTCATTTTTGTAACGTCTTCGAAAATAACATTATTTATATCAAAGTTTTTCCATGTGATTGCCATAGTGTCTCCTTTTATTATACGAATATTATTTTTTTAAAATCGAAATAGCATTTCTGAATAGTCGTTTCACAACGTCATCAGTGCTTCGTTATCTACCCATGAGTTGAAGGATTCATTATACCCCACCCATTTAACGAGCGATTTCTTTCCGCGTTGTCTGATAATTTTTTCGATCCTAAATATTTCTTGAGTCGTCTTCTGTAGCTCCTGTTCATAGAATGAGCCTTGTATCTCCTCACCATTAGAATCGGTAATCTTATAAGTTGGAGGATCTGTGTATTGAACCTGAGATACTATAAAAACTTCCTCCGTCCATCTAGGTAGATATCCTTTCGAAAAGATATTTTTCTTTCTAGTTATCCTAACTTTATCTCCGATCGAGAATTTAGGCGCAATAGGCTGTGAGACCTCTCCGCCGTATAAATTCATAAATACGGTCTTTTCATTCGTTTTCATACTCGCCTTAGCGGGAGTCATTTTAATGGAAGAATGTCTCGTATTGTTATAATTACTAACCATTCCGTCTAAAACGTCGATATATCTTCTCGTCGAATTAGCTGTAAAGTACTTAAACATTTTATCTTTCATCGTCCTGTTCCACCTCTCGACCACGCAGGATTTCTCGTCATTCTCGGTAGAGTATAGCACGAGCAAACTCTTAACGTCTTTGTTATAGAATTTTTTGCCCTTATCAACCCATAATTTAACAGGCTTTCGTTCGCTCTCGAGTATCTTCGCGAAGCCGCTAGCTGTAGATTTCCCACTCTTATCGTTCAATGGCACGATCCACCCAGAATTTATAGAAGCGGGTTGTCGCTTGCTAAGCGATACCGTTACTGGGTTCGCGGAAGATATTTTACTAGATATTAAGAATTTTAACGACCTCGGAACGGTCGTCGTAAACGAAGGAGACGCGTTATGTTATGTGAATTACGAACAAAATTGAATTCCATTTTAAAAAAAGTCTTCGGTATTATAAAATGGAATCGAACAAAGCAGACTCCTATCGTCTTCAGAAAATATCTGAAATTCAACAGGAAATCTTACGAGAACGAGAAAAGAGAGACGTAATCTGTAAAAAATATCAAAAGAGTGTTAAAGTAGTCGAAGCGCTGGGAGGGTTGTTGACCCTTACATCTTCAGGGCTCGGCGTACTAGGCGTAACTTTTCTAAGTACCGTCGTTGCCGCACCCGCCGCTACCATCGTGGTATCTTTATCCGCCGGAGCTGGAGCGCTATCTCTGGTATCTACCCAAGTCCGCCGAATACTATCGCTCCGGCAAGAAAAACACGCAAAGATCAGGACTATAGCCGAAGGGAAACTCAATTCGATTAGTGACCTTGTTTCAAAATCCCTAGACGATAATAACATCTCGGACTCGAAATATTCCGTTATTCTGAGTGAGTTCGAGAAATTTAATCAGATGAAGGAAGAGGTTAGAAGTAAAACCACTATCAACGTAGATGAAGCGACGAAACGTTTTGGTAAAACGGATTGAATACAAAAAAGAACGTTTATTTACGTTTTACGTTTTACGTTTAAATATTATGTTTCAAACTTAAAATGTCATTCCTAAAAATTGAGGACCCAGCCAAACGTGATTTTATAGTTGAGAAGTTTCTCAAGCTGAAGCAAAACATTAGACAAGATTCGTTATTCGAGAAATTAGGAGACATATCTCTTCAGCGGGAATTAACGAAAGCGTACAAACCGATAATCGACTCGCAGTCTGGAATATCTAAAGAGTTAGGTACGATAAAAGAGAACTCTAAGTTAACAGCTGAAGCGCTTCGTGCTTTGCCGGCATCGATATCGACGTCGTTGAAAGCGATTCAATTCCCGCAGTATCCGTCGATAAAAGCGTTCGAGGACGATCCCGTTTCAGATATTAGAACTTTAGAATTGGGTGATATCGCTACAAAATATTTAAAAGAATACGCCTCGGACAAGAAGGAGACGGATACGACCTTTGGAATACGCTCAAAAGATGGAGGGTTTTTCATCGGGAACAGCCAATTCTCGATCGAAGGAGATGACATAACGGTGGGTAATAACACCTACAAGGGGACTCCGGGGCTATGGGAATTAATGACGAGGAAAAAACCGGACGAGACGATATACAGTCAAAACGATCTGGATGAGTATGAGGAAATTATTAAATCGACGGGTGCCTTGTTTACGCTGAAAAATCCTAAAAAGCCCAGATCGTCTAGAGCAGTGGTTTTCAACCAGGGTTCCGCGGAACCCTAGGGTTCCGCGAGCGTCGGCCAGGGGTTCCGCGGGAGTTCAAAATAAACTTTAAAAAATACCAGCTGAATTCACAAAAGGATGAACAATGAGCAGAATTTTGTACACCTTTCAGTCATTCTTGCTGGACACGATATTCAAAGTCTAAAATCTAAATAGGGGCCTATTGCCCAGCTTGGGGCAATATTTAGATCTTGGAATTTTAGACTTTCAATATCGGCCCCCAACATTATTTGTAATCGGAATCTCGAGATTTCTACCACGCCCAAATAATTGGAATCGTGGGAACCAGCTTATTCACAATCGCTCAGTCAGGCATATGACCAAACTCGGTTCCAGGCCAAGATCTAGAGGGGTCAGGCAGGCAGACGGTCAATTATGGTGGATGGTGCTTAGAATTGGAAGGCGAGAGAGGTAAGGGGCAGAGGAGGAATCGGGAGAAGATATCTTAAAGTGTTTTGTTTAAGTTTTGAACGAAAGACCATGGAGAGATATCAATTAAGGAAGTGAGGATCTGGTAAGCTTGTTGGATGAGTCACATAATTGTCGTTATTCTGACGGGAGTTTTATTCCAGAGAGGCGGAACAGCTATGGCTAGGGACATGGGAGTCCGCAGGAATTTTACTAGAGGGGTGCAGAATATTCTGGGGGCAAAATTTTCTAGAGGGAAATTTTTGTAGGTAGGGCACAATGACTTTTTGCTTAGAATAGCTGACACCTAAATAATTGTGTTTTTTTGCATTGAAAATCGTGTTGTGTCTGTTGGATAATCATAATAATCAAACAAATTTTTTTAATTTTTTCAAAATTCGGAGGGGTGGGGGTAAATGCCCCCATTGCCTCCCCGGACGCCCATGGCTATGGAGCGATTTGCAAATTTTACAAGTTACATGTTAACATTACAAGTTACAATAGTCTTTTTTAAATTGGTCTGGTAAACGCGCTGGGTTCCGCGAGCAAATGAATGCTTTGTGTAGGGTTCCGTCACTACAGAAAGGTTGAAAAACACTGGTCTAGAGGCTCAAAATATAATAACATCATTAAGCCGATGCGGGCTCTAACAGGTGAGGGGGTTGTAGTTCTCCCGCAAGACCCTAATGCGCTAGTGGAAATGTTGGCACTACGAATGGCTAGCTTCAGAGCGGGAAATACGGGCTTAAGAAATGAGATAGTCGGCATCGGTGACGAGTTACGTCGACAAAATGCGATAAATGAGGTATATTATAAAAATTTAATGATGCAATTATAAAATGATTATCGTAACGAAGAGAAGATTTACTAAGAGATACGTCGTAGGAGGCGCAGGGATATTTGACACGATGTCTGGATTTTTCAAAAGAATGTTAACCTCAAACGTTGCAAGACAGGTAGCAGCAACCGCGGTAAGTGCGGGAAAAGAGGCTGCAGCGGAGATTGGTAAAAAGGCTATAGATGCTGGAAAGACCCTCGCTATTCATGCGGGAAAGCGAATGGTTGATAAAGCAGCCGCAAAAATTTTGGAACCTCCCCACAGAAATGCGACGCTTAGTCAAAAGAGTGAGGAAACGTTACAGAATTTAATAATTCCTCACCCTTCGATGAATATAAATAATTTACTGTCCGGTACTGGCGGCGCTATATCGATCCGAGATTTGGCGCGCGGATCTGGAATGAAATGGGCTTAAAAAAATATCTTACCGTATTAAAAGATGCAATCAGATATTCTAAGATTTACTGAAAATACCATAATAGATGAGGGAATTGAGAAATACGAAGTTCACGACTATGAGCCGGTGTCTGGAACGAATCTAAACAACGCTGGGGACATTCGTATAAATATCGAGCTTCAAGATTTGTTCAGCCACCCCTCCGAGTCGTACCTGCTTTTCGAGGGTAGACTGACTAAGGCGGATGATACCGCATACGTCAATGCAGACGCTGTGGGTTTAGCTAACATTGGACTGATGCACCTCTTCAGCCAGATATCCTATTCCCTATCGAATCAAGAAATAGAAACCGTGTTTAATCCAGGACAAGCGACAACTATGCTGGGCTTGCTGAAATATCCTAACGACTTCGCTCTCGCGCAAGGACTTAACCAATTATGGACTAAAGACACCGCGGCGACTGCTGTTATCGCCGAAAACACAGGATTTGCGATAAGACAATCGTATCTCATCCGGTTTCCGAATGCAAAGGGCACATTCAGCTTCATAGTGCCTCTAAAGCACATTTTTGGATTCTGCGAGGACTACGATAAAGTCGTGTACGGCATGAAGCAGACTCTAACGCTCGTTCGCAAATCGGACGATGACGCTATCTTTAGAGCTCGCGGCGCCGACGATGCGGCTACTGCGGCGGCGAGGGGTAAAGTCAACCTTAGTAAAATTTCATGGTTCATGCCTCACGTGATTGCGTCTGACATGGAAAGAATGCAGCTGTACAAAATAATCGAAGCGAAGACAACGGTACCAGTAGCCTATCGAGCCCATTTTTGCGATACCATAACGGTTCCTCAATCCACGACATTTAGCTGGCGACTTAGCATAAAGACGGCATCAGAAAAACCTAGGTACATCATAGTCGGATTTCAAACTAATCGAAGCGGTAATCAACTAGCTAATCCATCAATTTTCAATCATTGCGATATCAAGAACATGTACGCGATGTTGAACCAGGACAAATATCCGGCATGCGATTACAACCTATCATTCCCGAATCAACAGTTTTCGAGAGCTTACAGAGATGCCGCGACTTTTAGCGAAAAGTTCTACGGAATGGACCAGTTGATAACTCAGAGCAACATCACTCCAGCCGACTACAAAGACTTATACCCGCTTTTCGTTTTGGATGTAAGTAAACAATCGGAAAGACTAAAATCGTCGGTTGTAGACGTTCAGATCAAGGCTACCTTCAATGCCGCCGTCCCCGCTGGAACGGAAGCTTACGCACTCGTCATTTCGGATAAATTGTTAAAATTCCAATCAGATGGTCAGAAGATGAACGTAGTATATTAAAGAAACTATTTTCTAATATAAAAAGAACATGAAACTCTTACAACTGAAATCGTTAATGAAGGAACACGGAATAAAGTCGAGGTATATGAACAAACCCGAACTGCTAAGAATACTCGTTGAGAAGGGTATTTTACCGGAATCAGAATTGCCCGAACCGACGAAGGAGAAAAGGCAAGCATTACCTAAACACGAGTATTTAAAAACTATTAGAAATAATCCTATAAGCGTTGAAATCCGAGACAACCACACTAACATAGTCTTCGTCTTCCAATCCTTGTATAAGGCGAGTATGGCTTTTAAAATCTGTATCCCCACGCTGAAGGCTTATAATGGTAAAATCTGGAGAGATCGATACGCAATTACGGTGCACGAGAGTAGCAGTAGTGAGGAGGAGAGTAGCAGTAGTGAGGAGAGTAGCAGTAGTGAGGAGAGGAGTAGTGAGGAGAGTAGTGAGGAGAGCAGCGGTAGTGAGGAGAGTAGTGAGGAGAGCAGCGGTAGTGAGGAGAGTAGCAGTAGTAGTGAGGAGAGTAGTGTGGAGAGAGCAGGACCAGGGATACTAGTGGGGAGAGCAGCGCCAGCAGGACCAATGATACTAGTGGAGAGAGCAGGACCAGTGAGAGCAGCAGTAATAAGGAGAGCAGTAGCAGTGTGGAGAGAGCGGCAGCAGCAGTGAGGAGAGTAGTAGCAGTGAAGTAGCTATGGGTTAGTTATAAGAATTTAAATAAATCTCTATTTAAATTCCGTGATTTATGTATCGTAAATGTATAATTGCACGACCTCCTCTGCTACAGTAATACTGATAAGCGATCACTAAGGTCGCAAGAATGCCGCTGAAAAGTCTCTAGCTATTATGTTTGTGGCGATGGACGAATAAACGAATATCTCGAGGTAATCGGTACCGGTTAGAAAAACTATAGTACTACCGGTTGAATTGTTATGCGCAATTCCCGTACCCCCTCCACCCGCAATTTGCATGTGCGGCACCCCGTTTTTATACAGGAAGACGTTAGCAAAAGCGGTATTACTCGCGCTACAAAATTCTATGTACGTCGTAACGATATAGTATCCAGCTTTACCAGGAGTGAAACGATCCAGTCCCACACTGCTGACGTTCTCGGTGTGGAATCTTATTCTATCGAAAGAAACTCTTGTGTGAGTTGTAGCGAGTATGGCTTGGTGAGATATAGTGTAAACGCTAAAGGTGGGTCCGGTAGCAGTCGTATCAACATATTTTTTAGTCGCTGCATCACCATAACCGCCGGGATCGCGTAGGCCTGTAATGTGAGCACCATGCATAAAGATGGGCTTGTACACATTTATTTTAGACTGATCCGTTGACTTAACCATCTCTAAGACGGGTTCATCATTTATTCTAAAACGAAATCCATCCGTCGATTGTAATATAATCGGTTGGTTTAATCGACCTTCTATTTTATTCGTTGTATTTCCTAACAATATATTAAAAACTTTATTTCCAACCAAATCCTTACATCCCATCGCCCGCGTAAGATCCCTGCCGATGCTTAAGAATAAGTTGCCAGTCATGGTATCGCCGGTTTTAGACACTTTCGAAACAGTTCGTTCATCGTCGCGATTCGTTATCAAATCTATAGCTTGCCCCCGACTTAGAGCCTCATCCATTCCTGCTGTCGAAGTGTTCGTTGTAGGTAAACCTTTTATCGCGTGACCGTTCATATTTAAATTTCCCGTGAGGGCGTTCGTTCCATCTAACCTAACAAAAGTATTATTTACCTGAGTCAGCGTAACGCCTCCAGTCACTATTCTTTCAACTGACGCAGCAGCAGTTCGTCCAAATTTAGCAACAGGCATGTTTTTGTATATACGATATAATTATTTAACGTAATTCGTTTATAACTTCTTGAAATTTACAACCATCGTTGCACGTTTTCTTCAACACGTACAGACATAAATGACCGCAAAACACTTGACCGTCTTTTTGTATTCGCTCGCTGTTGTAAAGCAGCGGTCTTTTTAGATATTTTATTAATTCCGTAGGGGGAGGAAGACCGTAACTATCGAAATATATTTTCTCGTTGCCGTTCTTTAAAAAACTACACCAATGACTTCCTTCCCCATTAGAATCGTCTAGGTTTAATATCCCACACTCATTCCGTTTAGGTTTTTTCGGCAGCTCGTCTCGTAAGAAAACTCCTCTAAAATTCGGAATATTCAGCTTCTTCGCGGCATCCAATAATTCAAAATTCGTTTACGGATGATTTGGAAGAACTACGCCTTCGACATCGATGTTTTTCACAGTTGCAGAACTCATTTTAATATTCGACTAATACTCTTATTGGCGAAGCGAGTAGTGTCCGTATGCTAATGTATGTATACCGTCTTCCAATATCACTCGTTTATCGTCGTCGGCCGACAACGCGACTTTATTAATCTCTTCTGTGTACATATCGTGATGATACGAACGTATAACGTTCATTTTCCTTAACTGTTCTCTTTTCGTGAACACACAGTTTTTATAATCTTCGTGGGTTATCGTTTTACTAACCACGTTTTTCCTCACGCCCTTGCATTTCTTATGATCTTCACCGGACAGCCTGTATGAGTACAACTTCGACCTCAAACCTACGAATTCTTCGATCTGTTTTCCCCCCGCTTCATCTTTGAACATACCGATCACTTTCTTATTCACTCCGATTTCGATACATGATGGATGATCTTTCGGATACTCGCTCGTGTCGAATCTGCTTCGAACGTCGTCGGCGATATCGGCGTAAAAATCGTCGGTCTTTATTTCGTACGCCAAAGAATCCGTATCGGTGAATAATAGCTTAGCCCTATCTCCGTACTTGGTCTTGATGTAATAATAGTGGAAATCGTACATTAAAGTCTTGCTCGAGTCTAATATACACATTCCTAGATATATAGGTTTGTTATAGAACAACTTGGTCTTTTTCATGTGAACGGCGATTAGATTTTCATCGAAAATAGTTCGACTGTCGTAATTAGGTTTGGATACGAGTTTAATAGCTTCCTTCTCGTCGCACACCAATCGTATATCAACTCGATTCTCGATACATTCCATAGTCTTACCGAAGACGCTATTATTCATAAGCTTGAAAAAGTCCTTCTCGAAATCGTTAGTAGCTCTCGTTCTCAATTCCGTATTCAAGTCGATATATTTTTTCAGCCAAGCGCTTTCTTCGAATATTATCCCTCGATGTATTTTCGTTATCTTCAAACCGAGACTTTCGTACAACTTTAAATTACCGTAATGAACAACGTACTTCTTTTTATCGTTTAAACTCGGAATTAGTTTCGTTACATCCGATCCTGCAGGTTTTATACTCTCAGGAGCTAGAGGGTAATCGTTATGCAGGTGGTGTAATTCCTTAGGATACTCAAGATCGACTTCTAACACGCACCCCACCCCATCTCGTTCGGTAATGCTTCTCCAATCATTCAGCTCGTTATCGTTCATCCATTTAAACCCATGAGTTGGTAGAGCTTTGCTCATCGCCCATCCGTACAAGTTATTCGCGTCTAAGTAAGGAATGAATACCGAAGGCTGGCTACGATCAAATTCTTCTCCCATGTACTCGTTGTTCGCTTTCGCGTATCGATTCGAAATCGTGCTGACTCCTCCTCTTATTCCCTGCTTGATCATTAGTAACATATCGTAGTCGCTCAACAACTCCAACTCTACAGCGGTCAACTTTAACGCCGCGTCCCAAGCAAGTCCTGGCGAAGTATAATACCACGCGGGATCGAGCCTATAATGTTCGATGCACACGTCTCTAAAGTTTTCGAATACATCGGCTAATAATAAAACATCCGAAAGATTATACAAGTCGTGATATTCTCTTAACGTTTTACAACGAAATACTTTCCATACATTTTTGGCGTGCTCGTAATCTTCATCGCTGATATCTGAATCGTTTAGTTTAGAATAGAAGTTATGCTTTGGAGGCAATTCGGTTTCGTTTAATCTTTCAACGCCGTCAACGTGATCATACTCATAAACACCTTTTCTGAGTAAAAGATCTAACTTCTCACCTTTAAAGAAATCGCCTAAATTCTTACACTGATCTTTACGAAGGTTCTTCGATAACGCATCGAGACTCGAAGGCATGAATCTAAAACTGTCGATAAAGCGTAATTCACGCTTGACCGTTATCTCTTTTCCTTCTTTGTTTACAAACTTATCGACTACGATCTCTCGACTAAACGATATATACTTTTCTTCGTTATTTGGAATACAGTTAATTTTCTCACCATTCTCACCTCGCAATTTCTTCACGAATAGATGGCTGTCGTATCCGGATAGATTATGGAATACTACAGGGAAAAACTTGGGGACTTTGTAGTTTATATTACAAATGTTATGGGCGGCGCCTCTGAATTTACCGCTTAAATGACAATGATCTCTAACTCGATCTTCGCCTAACTCTCCTCCGCATATATGACAGTTAGTAGCTTCATCGAAACATTTCTTATCGGTTTTGCTAAATATCATTTTCTTAGGGAATTTAAACTCGTTATATATTCGTTTTATGTTTTCTTCGAGATGGTTTACGAACATCTGGGCTACATCGTCGTCTTCGTTTTCAGCCGTAAACATTATAGGCTCTTGTTGATAAACGTCGTCGTCGAAGCATTTTATGTGATAACAAAACGAGCTAGGCGTATGTTTCTGGTACTTGTTGGTGTAAGACGTGCTAGGATCGGGCTGGCACGTATCGATCGGTTTAATGAAAGATTCAAAATCCGCGTAAACGATAAAAGGCACTCTCATCGATTTAAAATAATTTTTAAAACTTAACACAGTTCCTGGTTCAGGCAATTCAATTCGTTGAGGGTCCTGCTGTGAACAGTACTCGCTGTGTTTATTAAGCGAGTCTATCGATTTGTAACCGATTAAACATCTTCTACAATAGTGCATCGAATTTTTAGATTTTTCTGTTCGTACCACCATCAATCTGTTAAAATTCTTGATCCAACAATAATGCTTCTTTTCTCCGTCGGAAATAAGCAGTAGATCTACACAGATATCGCTTTCATGCTTCGATATATATAATGGGTATACAGCCTTTTCATAGCCGAATACGTTAACGCTAATGTTATTGCGACGCTCAAACTTATTTATAATATTCTCATCAGCAGTAACTGGGAATTTGATACCATTCCAATCGAGTTTCTTAGATTGTTCTTTTAGATCTCTAGTGATTCTTTGCGGATTGTCTTCCGTTGGATTCAACGCTCTAGTAACGCACCACTTGAAACACTCATCGTCGTCGTTTTTCGGGTTAATAATAGCCTTTTTGTTGACTAAATACTCAGGAAGTGGAATATAAGAACTACCTTTCAATGGCTTATATACCACTGTATCGATATCCAACTTCGCAACGGCTTTAAACCTCCAATTGCTACCTCTCATCTGAAAACTTGTCATGCTCTCCTTAATTTTATCTACTGCGTTGCTATATATTTCGTTCACGTCGGTTGCGTCTAAAATGATATCGGTCTTCGATTTAAAATTAGGCTCGGCCACGACTGCTTCTCCAGATTTAATATCTACTTTCTCCATTACACAATTAAGATTGAATTGAACTTTTACCCCTCGATTTTTCGTTAGCAGACTGACTACCTGAGGTCTTACGGCATTGAGAAAAGACGTAAGATCGATGGAACCGGTGGAATCGATCGTGTATCGCTTAGTAAACCCTTTAATAGCCTTCGCGGTCTCTCGGATTTGGAATTTGTTTTTATTGATTTTACTAAAAATACTTGAAACCCTCGACTTCAACGATTCCAATCTTTCACTCACAGGTTTCTCTACCTTAGGAGGAATGTAACTAACTAACCAATCCGCAAAAGAATTAATACTAGACCTAACCTTATTCTTCACCTCGTTCAAAACATTACTAAAAGAAGATTTCCAAGTATTAAACGGAGGCGTATACTTACCAGGAGTAAGCGTTGGAACCTTAATGTCTAGAATCGGAGCGTCTAGCGGGTTGCTTTCACATCCAACCATAACGCATTGCGTAGGACTCAACGATACGATTGCTATGAGATCCGCTTTTCGCAGTCTCGAATAACCAACCATACCTTTCTCTTTAGCGATATTTCGCAATTCTTTCACAGTTTTCGATGAATACTCCATTTTATATAAGAAGTTATTTTCTTTAAGTCAAAGTGAGAACATTTTTTCGCGATGACTCATCATCGATACTGTGGGAATTTCCAATAGCATCGATGATGACTCATAGTCACGTCATCGAAACTGCGGGGATTTCCAATAGTTTCGATGACGTCATACGATGGTCGTGACGTCATGTGGTTATTGCGTGGTTGTTCCAAAGTATTCTATTTACAACTACTCGCGAGCATCTAACCTCTCGGACCGCCCGATCTCAACTCTCTCGAACTTCTCTGGCCAATCCTTCTTCTATCTCCGGCCTGGCTATCTCCCCTCCTCCCTGGTCACTTCCTCCTCTCTCCAGACTAGGCTATCAACCACGCCAATCTGAAACCTCGTGGGAGGTTGTCTCAAGTGACAGCAAGTAATAGATGGAGATCGTCAAAAGGCTGAACTTCAATCTTAAGTTATCTGAGGATGAATTTAATCAAATTTAGTTTTGATTTTTTCTTTCTAAAACCTAATTTCGACTGTGCTCTAAGCCTACACCGAACAGCTTGTCCTACTTTGGTTCCCTGGCAGCGCTGGTGACGGCCTAGTGGTCGGAGAGCTTTAACCAATAGGGGGCCTGGAAAAGATGTCAGGGGTAGGTCTATGCGCGTTCATTGGCTGAAGGTCTTTGGATTACTCTGACGTTTACCAAGTAAGGGATACCTATGTGTGCGTGCATGCGTGTGTTTGTGTGTCACTGTGTGTGTGTGTGTGTGTGTGTGTGTGTGTGTGTGTGTATTAGTGTGTGTGTATTAGTGTGTGTGTGTGTGTGTGTGTGTGTGTGTGTAGGTGTGTGTGTGTGTGTGTGTGCGTTGATGTGTTTGTGTGTTTGTGTGTATTAGTGTGTGTGTGTGTGTGTGTGTGTGTTTGTATATGTGTGTGTATTAGTGTGTATGTGTGTATGTGAATGTGTTCGTGCGTTTGTGTGTTACTGTGTGTGTTAGCGCGCGCGCGCGCGCAGTGTGTGTGTGGTGTGTGTGTGTGTGTGTGTGTGTGTGTGTGTGTGTGTGTGTGTGTGTGTGTGTGTGTGTGTGTGTGTGTGTGTGTGTGTGTGTGTGTGTGTGTGTGTGTGTGTGTGTGTGTGCATGTGGTGTGTGTGTGTGTGTGTTTGTGTGTTTGTACGAAACGACCGGTCTGTAATGATGACATGTCTGAACTAGATATATTCTGAACAACCGAAGTAATTGCTTCTAGTTTCATCTTTCTAAATATAGAGCTCCTTGTCTTTGACGCCATGGCGTGACATCGCCGGTGTCATCGACGTTAAGACATGCGTCTTCTGTCGACCTGACGTATAATTGGGCTACAGCTGATGAATCTAAAGGGGGTCCGTCGGGACTCACACCCTCCCCGCTGACCATCACGGCCATTGAAGGTCGGCCATGTTCTCAGCTTGTTTACGCCAAGTGATTCAACGAGTTGAATGGGTTTTAAGATAACGCTTTGTAAGCTATGCTAGAACAGGTGGCTCTGTATAGGAATGCTGATTGTTTGTTTGTATATCTCTCTGCATGCATCTCTCTCCAACTGTCTATCTATGTATGCATCCGTCTGTCTATGCGTCTATTTGTATGTGCCATTGTCTGTGTGCCTGCATGATGATGATGCTGATGATACGATGATGATGGTGACGATAGTGACGACGACGACGATGATGATGATGATGACGACGACGACGACGATGACAATAATGACGATGATGGCGATGACGATGATGATGATGATGATGACGATGATGATGATGATGATGATGATGATGATGATGATGATGATGATGATGATGATGATGATGATGATGATGATGATGATGATGATGATGATGATGATGATGATGATGATGATGATGATGATGATGATGATGATGATGATGATGATGATGATGATGATGATGATGATGATGATGACGATGACAATTATGATGACACAGTGGACTGAAGAGCACAAGACAGAGAACGATGGCGTCATTGGTCATACGAACCTGCCGGTGGGCAGAGAACATGAAGAAGAACATAAAGAAGAATTATGATGATGAGGAGGGTGATGATGATAATATTTGTATTAACGATAATAACAACAATAAAAAAATGTCAAAATAATAAAGATCTGTTCATTAATTATATATGCCTACTCATTCAACTGGTTTTATTGGATCGATTGACACACAACCAACAATCGAGCGCGGATCCTGATCTATGTCAGTATGTCTGTCCGTATGCAATTATGTATGTATGTATGCATGTATGTATGTATGTATGTCCGTATGTATGTATGTATGTATGTCTGCCTTCGCCTGTTTTCCTTCTCCGTCTGTCTGTCTGTCTGTCTGTCTGTCTGTCTGTCTGTCTGTCTGACTGTCTGTCTGTCTGTCTGTCTGTCTGTCTGTCTGTCTGTCTGTCTGTCTGTCTATTTATTGTCTAACAATTACTGATGGACCGGAAGATGTCGTCATTGTTCTTAAGGTTAATCGAGCGACGATTTTACGCCGGTACCGGATATACATCCACCGACGACATCTATCGACAAGAATAGACAGAGAACGGCACAGCCTACTCCTCCTCCTGCTCCTCCTTCTCCGACGCCCATCCCTTCTACTTCTCCTCCTCTTCCTTCTCTTATTCTTCTCACTCCTCTTCCTATCCTCCTCTTCCTCCTGCTCTTCCTGCTCTTTTCCTGCCTCTGTTTCCCTCCTCTTATTCCTCCTCCTTTTCCTATTTCTTCTCGTCCTCCTCTCTTTCCCCTTCCTCTTCTGCCCTAATCTTTCTCCTCCTCGTCCTACTCCTCCTCCTTTACCAACTAAACCTTCGCACCCTCCTCCTCTTCTCCTTCGCCTGTTCCCCTTCTCCTTATCCTCCTCTTATACCTCCTCCTCATCTGCCTCCTTCTCCTCATCTTCCTCCTCCGCATCTTCCTCCTCCTCATCTTTCTCCTCCTCCACGTCTTCTTTCTCATCTTCGTCCTCCTTTTCCTTCTCTTCTTCCTCCTCATCTTTCTCCTCCACCTCATCTTCCTTCTTTTCATCTTCTTCCTCCTACTTCTCATCTTCGTCCTCCTCATCTTCCTCCTCTTTTTTACCCTCAACACCTATCTCTTCCTCATCTTCCTCCTCCTCCTTATCCTCCACATCTTCCTCTTCCTCATCTTCCTACTCCTCCACATCTTCATCTACCTCCTCTTCCTCCTTCGCCTCCGCCTCCTCATGTTCCTCATTATTATCCTCCTCCTCGTCTTCTACTCGTCTTCCTCCTCCTCCTCCTCCTCCTCCTCCTTCTCGTCCTCATTCTTTTTCTCCTCTTCCTCCGCCTCCTGTCAGCCTGAGCAGCCATGCATCAGCTAGCGCAGAAGACGTCAATGCCATATAGCATACGTGCAGGCAGGCACCGTCTGATTCTACAGCGCCCCCAGCGACTGGTGGAAATAAGCAGCGGCATAGGACTGCATCAGAGAGAGCGCAGGCAGCGTAGGTGGCAGCACTGTGATCTCCTGACACAATCGGCGACGTATCTAAAACTCGAAGATGTATGTCATTCTGTTTGTCTTCCGCATTCACCTGAAGGTTGATCTTCTGTAGGCCTGCTGCTCCGTCAATCGCAGCCATCTTGTGAATTGCGTTATAAGCCAGCGCTATATAAATCATCGCGCGTCAGTTT
>OY744617.1:11553365-11568365 GCA_963556255.1 Allolobophora icterica | reverse complement strand
AAAGAACCTCTGCACGCCACTGTATGTATACATGTACGTAGGTAAGTATAATCTCGCATTGTCTAATCGTGGTATAGACCAATCTACATGTAAACGTCGTTTTTGAGCAACATATGATTGGATTCACGTAAGCGTCTCATATCCATAGAGGCATAGACGACTATAGCTTTTATGGCTGAAGTAGAGATCCCCTCTAACACAATAGTTTAAGAGACCCGAATCCATTCCATTACGATCATTAATTCTCTCCGCGTTCTTCTCTGTCTCTCTGCTTCTCTGCTCTTATGTTTCTCCACTTCCCTGCCTCTCTGTTTCCCTAACTCCCTGTTGTGTTTTCCACGCATTCCGCAATCAATCCACACTCCCTCAGATAAGTATCTCCTTCTGTTTCCCAATTAACCATCTCTATAATTAATATATTTTCGATAATGCTATCGCCTCTGAGTAGGTATCTTGGAGAGACGCTATATGAGTCCTCTCAATGAATTTTATATAGCGCCGTCGTTAAAGCCCTTGTGCCGAAACATTTGCTCGGTCATTTGGCAATAAAACATTAGCATCTGTTTTGCCTAATGACTACGATCAGTAGCATTCGTACATTATTTATGCACATAGTTGTACATTCCTTTTAGTACATTACATTATTTTTAGCACATTACATCCTGTACATTACTTTCACTAAATTACACTCTGTACATTGTTTTTAGTACACTACACTTTCTACATTAAGCTTACTTTAGTATATTATATCCTGTACATTATTTTTGTACATTACACTTTGTACATTACTTCAGTACATTACACTTTGTAAATTACTTTAGTACATTACATCATGTACTGTACATTACTTTTAGTACATTACACTTTGTACGTTACTTTAGTACATTACACTTTGTACATTTCTTTAGTAAATCTTGTAAATTACATCAGTACATTACACTTTGAAAAATGCTTTTAGTACATTTTATCTTGTACTGTACTTTTAGTAGGCCTTCGTTGCTTTTATTACAGCACTTAGTGCGTCGTTTCTTGTGCCGTACTTTTAGATAATTGTTTTTAGTAGATTGCTCGCTTTTGTGAACTACTTTTGTAGATTGCTTTCCATAAATTATTTTGTGCTTTATTTTCATCTGTCTACAACTGTGACCCTGATATCGACCTTTGTAGCTTAGATTTAGCCTAGATGTCCCAGTAACCGGAAGTTCAGGTCAGACGACAAGTCTGGCTACCACTTCCGCTGTCTTCCCTGTCCCACTCCACACACACACACACCCTCTCCACCTCCGCATAAATCCAGTATGACGTACGGTATAATATTCTGATGGGTACGTACACACTGCACAGGGTAGAGTAAGAACCACTAGACCATCAGAAACGATAAATTTTTATAGCGAACCATAGGAAAGGTGCGGAGGAGAGAGTTGAGAATAAGACTTTTGAGCCGGGATATGATTTTGAGTCGGGACATAAATTTCTCAGTTTGCATAGGATAACTGAGTTGGGGTGAAGACACTTTGATCAGATAGGGTATTCTGAGGATAGTGGCAGTACAATATAATCGCAAGAAACTCTCCGCAACCAAGCCTCTGACGCTTTCCTTACCTCTGACCCACCCACCCACCCACGCCAGCCTAGCTTGACCATTTCACTGGAAACCTAAACCTGTTGTACCTTCGACTCCTCGGCAGACCGAAACGTTCTGACGCCACCCGGTGCGAAGATCCCTTCCAGCAGATAACGAGTCCTTTTGCACCGGAAATAACCGACACGCAAACATGAGATGGCGGTAGAGGCGTTTATAGATGGCGCTACAGATAGCGATAGATGGCGCTAGTTTGTCGTCGTGTCGTCTGTTTGTCGAAGAGTGAGACGGTCGGGGGTCGTGCATATGAACATGTAGAAGGGTTATGGGCGTGGGTTAAGGCACATTATGACGACAGCAATTGAATGGAATAGCACTAGATAAACGCCACCATTTAAGTAGGCACCCGCGGCCACCCGTCGTTCAATATTTGCCGTGCTGTCCGGCGCTATATAATCCATGCGTCAGCGACTAAGAATAGAAATCGAAATAAAACGCACAACGAACCGGGGGTGGGGAGGCGGGGGTTCACGCTAATAAAAATTAATGTCTGGTTTGTGGCTCGGGAACTAATGAAATTGGTGCAGTCTAGGGTAGAAAAAACAATGGGCATTCCTATGGCCTAAATAATCAATTTCAATGATTAATTGATAAACAAATAAATTAATATTATACAATCGTGATTCAGGCATGCACTTGCCTTCCATAGGCTGATTGGCAGTTGCCTATGCAATAATTTTTACACATGTAAATTAGTAGGCTATTAGGCCTAACCTCTGAGTTGTCATATGGACCTAAGGAATTCTATGTATATGCTGCAAGGCCTAGTTGCTATGCAACAATTCTGCCTATGTAGGTCTATATGTAGGCTTATAGGCCTGTAATAGTGAAGACCCAAATCCTGGTCCAACATAGTATTGATTCCAACTACACCAGCTGACAGAAACAGGTTGGGTTTCGTCCTGAGGAGTAGTTCTATGGGTGTGTGATTGTATAGGCGTGTGATTTGTGGATGTGTGATTATATTAGTGCGTGATTGTGTGGGTGTGTGATTGTGCAGGTGTGTGATTGTGTGTGTGAGATTGTGTGAGTGCGTGGGTGTGTGGGCGGGTGATTGTGTGGGTGTGTGATTATATGGGTGTGTGATTGTATGGGTGTGTGATTGCGTGAGTGTGCGATTGTGTGAGTGTGCGATTGTGTGGGTGTATGATTGTATGGATGTGTGATTGTGTGGGAGTGTGATTGTGTGGGTGTGTGATTGTATGGGTGTGTGATTGTGTGGGTGTGTGATTGTATGGATGTGTGATTGTGTGGGTGTGTGATTGTGTGAGTGTGCGATTGTGTGAGTGTGCGATTGTGTGGGTGTGTGATTGTATGGATGTGTGATTGTGTGGGTGTGTGATTGTGTGGGTGTGTGATTGTGTGGGTGTGTGATTGTATGGGTGTGTGATGTGTGGGCGTGTGATTGTATGGGTGTGTGATTGTGTGGGTGTGTGATCGTATGGATGTGTGATTGTGTGGGTGTGTGAGTGTGCGATTGTGTGAGTGTGCGATTGTGTGGGTGTGTGATTGTATGGATGTGTGATTGTGTGGGTGTGTGATTGTGTGGGTGTGTGATTGTATGGGTGTGTGATTGTGTGGGCGTGTGATTGTGTGTGCATGATCTTGTGCGTGTGTGATTGTGTGGGTGTGTGATTGTATGGGTGTGCAATTGCATGGGTGTGTGATTGTATGGGTGTGATTGTATGGGTGTGTGATTGTATGGGTGTGATTGTATGGGTGTGTGATTGCTTGGGTGTGTGATTGAATCAGTGTCATATGAAGGTTTACCCAAACAAGTGCAGGGCGACATACGGCACAAAATTTGGGGGTTGATAACATTTTATCTTGCTAGATAATAGCCTAAATTTATGACCAATAATTATCTCTGCACCGTTTTTAAATTACCCTTAATTTATCCCGGTTCTTACTCGCCTTTCTGTTATTTGCGCAGCTTTTCATTAATTTTTTCTGAAGTTCCAGTTTTCATAAATATCTCCTTGTTTTACACTTACTGAGGGTAAAATTGGTAAGTAATTGAACTGCTTATCCACAATAGGTTGCCTTGCGGACAGATCTTCTGGATGCTGACCTGATTACTACTGTCTAGGGATCGTAGAAATTACGGAAAAAAGTTCAAAAGTCACCGTAGCATTTTGTATACATGGGTGAAAATCACGGCAAATTCACTGCATGAAATCACGCTGCCGACCAAACAATAACGCAAATAACAAAGAAACGATGCTGTCGCTGTGTATAATGGATTAAAGCCGCAACCATGACAGTGTAAAAGGTTTTGCATCATCAAAGACACCGAGGGACAATGTCAGTGACGTCAACGTCACCGCGTGGCTCTATTATTAATTTATTACTAATTACTTTAATTTAATTTATTTTAATTTATTGCGTTTGAAAAACATATAAGTTCGGAACGTCGTGTTGCATGAGATAATGTTCTTTTTTTAAAATGAAAAGTGTCAGTAACAACAAGATTTTAATCGAATCTATGCTTTGTTTGCACAACGTCAGATAATGCTGCTTTGTGAGAGTTATGATGTTCCTCACAACTGTAGTATTGGTTACTTCCATGCGAATGTTACCGCAAGATTTGTTGCATCTGAGTTCTTTGTGTTGTTGGTATGTGCTGCTGCCAGGTTATTGCGAAATAAAGTTTATATTAATTTCAAGGTTTTTTTGAAAAAAATCACGGCAGTTCGCGGCATTTGGGGAAATTCACGGCATTCACGGCAAATGCCGAAAAATCTTCCGTGATTTCGTGAATTTCTACTATCTCTACTGATTACGGCAGATACCTTCTCGGAATATCCTATCTGAACAGGCCCGCCGAGAGGGGAGGGGGCAAATGCCCTGGGGCCCGACGATTTTTAGGGGTCCGAGCCGGGCCCGTAATCAACTTTTCTCATCAAGCCTAATGATAGTTTAGGGGCCCATGACTGCTCTGCCTAGGGGCCCGGAGTTTCTGTCGGTGGCCCTGCTTGTGAATCGGACAGAGGCGCGTTAGAAGTTATACTTACAATTACCTTGAACATCGTCTGCCCAGAGATGTGGTCTGATAGGTCGAAGTTTAGATTCTGTTGATGAGTCTTTCTGCCTTCATGACCTTCCCTTATTTCCAGCTCAGTGAGAGTAATATAGGAGAAGTGTCTGGCAAAGGGTTGAACCTGTAACCCCTTAAACAAGGTGGGCGTTGTACATCTTGTCTGTAGCTTGCGTGACATTGTCTGGTGTTATAGTCAGACAAAGGTGCGACTAATCGAGGTTATTGTTCAGTCTGACATGGATTGCGTGCGGTTGCTGTTCTTTTTATCGTCCGAAAAAAGAAACAGAAATCCTGGAAACACAAAAGAGAAATCTGATTAAACCTGCGCGAGTCGAGAGATAGCAAAGTTTCTCTTCATGCAGAAGAAAATGAATAGCAAATCATTCGTTTGACCTTAGAAGAATTTTTTTCGCAGAGTTCAAGGTCGACCGACTGCCGTGATCTGCTTAGAATCTTCAAATATTGCAGACATTCAGGCTAGAAAGCTAGAATGATTATAGTTGTATGCATAAGCATACACTTACACATACATGTACACGTATAGGTGTAGTACACATGCATAATGCATATGCAAATAGATCTCTCGCTCTCTCGCTCTCTCGCTCTCTCGCTCTGTCTGTCTGTCTGTCTGTCTCTGTCTGTCTCTGTCTCTGTCTCTGTCTCTGTCTCTGTCTCTGTCTCTGTCTCTGTCTCTGTCTCTCTCTGTCTCTCTGTCTCTGTCTCTCTGTCTCTGTCTCTCTCTGTCTGTCTCTCTCTCTGTCTCTCTCTCTGTCTGTCTGTCTGTCTGTCTGTCTGTCTCTCTCTCTCTCTCTCTCTCTCTCTCTCTCTCTCTCTCTCTCTCTCTCTCTCTCTCTCTCTCTCTCTCTCTCTCTATATATATATATATATATATATCCAATATCGGGCTTCATTTGTTATAGCCATAGAAATTGGGCTGACAAGCGATGAATGGCATATTTGAATAAAGACTATTAATCGGCGTTGACAGGTTGTGATGTGTGTTAAGAAGCATCGGTTACGACCGATGGAGGGAACGCCGCAGTGCACACTGGGAAATAGGGAGAACCATGCGTTCCTCCTCATCCTCCTCATCTTTCAACCGAGGAGGAACGTCGAACAACTAGTGAATTGAAATCCAGTCTTGTTGTCAAGACCTTAATCCTCAAGACCAAGACCAAGGCCAAGACTTTGAACCTCAAGACCAAGACCAAGACTTTGAACTTCAAGATCAAGACTTTGAATCTCAAGACTGAGGCCGAGACCAAGACCCAAAAAATTACAAACAGGTCAAGACTTCTATTCTTTACTAAAAAATTGTCAAGTCAGAATACTCGCTATTTTAATGAAAACGTGAGTCTTTTATTTTATTCAAGCAAATTAACTTTAAATGCAGACGGCAGAGAATTTCAAATTCGTATTTACAAAAGTCCTTTATGCAAAATGTTAATCCGTATACCTTTGTATTTTATAAAAACCAATTCGCTCCGGATTTTCTGACCAAGACGTGGCTTGTGGGGCCTCATAAAAATTCCGCCATGTGAAAAAATACGTTCTATAGATGCTGAAGTCGCTGGCACACACAGTAGCTTTTCAAGCACTGGATGTAAATGTTCAAATCGTGAGTCTTTTTGAAATCCTCGCACGTTTTAACAGAAACAAGTATCGGCACGGCTTCCAGATACAGCATAACTGTTGCTGCTGGCAATGGGTTTTCCTGACCAACAAGACTTGTATCCGTCCGTAGATATTTGTCGTATGACGCCAACAGGCTGATAAATTTTTAAATTCATGAGTTTTGTTAAGTGACTGGGCATATTGACACCCGAGTCTTGGTCTTGGTCTTGCGAGATTAAGACCAAGACTTTGAACCTCAAGACCAAGACTATTGGTCTCAAGACCAAGACCAAGACTTTTTAAAACGAACTCGAGTGCGCTCGAGGCGAAGACCTTGGTCTCGAGGACAACAAGACTGTTGAAATCTAGCCTCTGGGTGTTCGCATGCTTTCGAGTTTCTTTGATTTATTGGGACGGGAAAAGATATTCCTGGAATCACATACTTTCAATTTATTGCATTGTATTGTATAAAAAATATGGGCATTTATAGAGTCCCTCCCGCGGTATTAACCATTCAGAGGCGCTCCCACTGCGCGAGATTTAGGCGCACATATAAAAGCCTACTTCTTCTAAACCAATTCATGTACAAAGTTTAAAAGCTTTATTCTCATTATTCTTAGTATTTGTTCATTAATCGGGTCTGTGTCTTCGCAACACATGGACGTGAACAGTGGAGGCTGACCTGAATCCTCTGAATTCTGGGAAGAGCCCAGAGGCTCGCTGGTTAAACGTCGTGGAAACGGCAACGCTCCAGACAGGAGCTCCCCAAAGATGATGATGATGATGATGATGATGATGATGATGATGATGATGATGATGATGATGATGATGATGATGATGATGATGACGATGACGATGACGATGACGATGACGATGACGATGATGATGATGCGTCTTCGTAGTCATATCTATAGACTTTAATTAAGCATGTATATTCATAGCAAGTGATAATAATGTAGGCCTAAAGTCGGGGGCTGTGACGAGGCTTGAACTCCACCGCTGGGGGTGGCACTGGTAGTGCCACCCCCAAGGTTGGGTAATGGAGGAGGGCGATGTCAACAGTTCTGGCTGCCACTAGATGTCGCTAAATTCTGGTAACTACAAATACTGATGAGGATTGCTGCATATTCATGACTTCGAGTGTAATTGTGTCATACATATTCATGTAGGCTTTTGTAATGATTGTATGGTTTTCTGCACGAGAAGGCAACCGAAGTACTCCGACCGAGGCCTTCATTTGCTTTCGAGGGCCAGACCGTGGAATTCCCCTCAACCCACTGGTGATGAGTTGCATGCTAAACTTGTAAAGCAAAATGGTTAATGATAAACCGAAAAATGTGCTGCTCACTCTGGTACAGTAGAATCTCCTTACATGTAATCTAACTTTACTGTATCTGCCATTCCACCTGCATTATGACAACGACCTTCGGTGCTAATACAAGCTCTGCATATTCGTGAACATCGCACAATCTTTTTATATTATTTCTATAAGGAAGCAACACACACACGTTTACATATACAGGCACACACAAGCATATACGTACACACATATACATACATATATCTCTTCTTTATGTTCTCTGCCCATTGGCAGGTTCGTATGACCAATGACGCCATCGTTCTCTGTCTTGTGCTCTTCTCTTCAGTCCACTGTATCCTTCTTCTTTTGTCATCATCCAGTCTAGCAGCATTGCCCTCGGTCTTCCTCGCGTCTTTCTCCCCTCCATCCTTCCCTCCATGATGTCTCTTAGCAGTGTCTCACTCCTTAGGATGTGCCCGATCCATTTCCTTTGTCGTCCGCGTATAGTACTTATGAGTGATCTTTGTTCTTCTACCATTTGCAGGATTTCCTCGTTCGTCCTCCGTTCCACCCAGCTAACTCTCTCCATTCTGCGCCACACCCACATCTCGAAGGCCTCCAATCTTTTTATGTCGTCCTTCCTCATTGTCATACATATATACATACACATAAAGATACATATGCATATATGTATATAATTATATAAGAATGCCCGGAGGATATAATAATGCGCTTGGACAGTGGCGCCGTCAGACGTCGACCATGTAGCTTTTTGTCGGATATCGGAGATTACGCCATGTGCTGTTAGACCTGGGGCGATACAAAGGGATCTACCGCCCCCACCCCCACCACCCAACCCCACCCAACCCAACCCCCTCCCATGAGCAACACCCCGCGTCGGTTTCCACTGGGCATTGTGCGGCGTGTGTTCGTCTTTTGTGGGGAACGCTTCATCGCTTAACTGATGGATTAGGATTCGAATCACTCCCCTCATCATCTATTATGCTTCAGCAACCACGTGGAAGTGCAAGCTTACCCAGAGCCATCGCATACAAACACTACACTTATAGAGAGACAGCGGAAGTCAGAAGAAGACATACAGTAAGGAGGACTGGTAGACGGACGATTACAGTTAGATGGATGCGTAGAAGTGGAAGAATTGAAGGACGGATGAATTGAATGGCGGATCGAAAGAAGGACAGAAAAGACACATCGAAGGAACGAAGAACAAACGAAGAATAAAGGAACAAATGAAGAATGAAGGAATGAACGAAGAATGAAGGAACGAACGAAGAATAAAGGGAGGGGATAGAGTAGTGGTAACACTCATGGGGAGCATAAGGTACGCGGATCGACTCCCGTAACCCCCTCTAGGGCGGCGCCTTGCATGGCTGCCAAACCGTGGGTTAATTAAGATATTGATTGTACTTTGATGTTTCAATGTAATCTGACTGCGTCTGTCGGTTTGAAATAATAAAGAATATAATTATAAATTATAAATGAAGCATGAAGGAACGTAAGTAAGTTCGTGAAGGAACGAACAAAGAAATGAGGAACAAATGAAGAATGAAGGAGCGAACGAAGAATGAAGGAACGAACAAAGAAAAAAGGAACGAACGAAAAAGGAAGAAACGAACGAAGCATAAACGAACGAACGAATGAAGGAACAAATGAAGAATGAAGGAACGAATGAAAAATGAAGGAAGGAACGAAGAATGAAGGAAGGAACGAAGAATAAAGGAACAAAGTAAGGAACGAACGAAGGATGAAGGAACGAACGAATAATGACGGAGAGAACGAGCCCTAGGATGCTAGGACGAACGTATACGCAAATAGACGCCGTGACGTAGATGGCATTACCCACAATTCATGCGTGCGAACATCTCTTTAAAACTGTCGTACGATGGAACAGAACGAAGACAATAGAAGAAAAGAACCAACACAAGAAGAAAAGAATGCACCAAGGGAAATATGGCTCGAAATGACGAGTGAAGAGACATAAAAGAAAAGAATAAATTTAAGAACAAATAGAAGGACAAAGAGACGGACAAATAGAAGGACAAAGAGAGGGACAAAGATAAAGACAAGGGGACGTAAAATAGTACGAAAAAGGGAAGAACTAACATAAAGACACAGAGAAGGACAAAGACAAAGGCAGAAGAGGACTTAGAGAAGGACAAAGAGAAGGACAGAGAGACGGATGAAGAATTGAACTAAGAGAAGGACAAGGAGACGGACAAATTGAATGACAAAGAAATGGACTACAGAAAGACACAGAGAATGGCAGAGACAAAAACAAAGAGGACTTAGAGAAGGACAAAGACAAGGACAGAGAGACGGACGAAGAGAAGTCAAAGATACCGACTAAGAGAAGGACAGATATAAGGACAAAGAGAATGTTGTAATGGAAGGACTAAGAGAAGGACAAAATACGGACAAAGAGTCGGACGAATAGAAGAACAAAGAGACGGACAAAGAGACGGACAAAGAGACAGACAAAGAGAAGGACAGAGATTCTTAGAAAAGGACTGACAAACGAATGAACGAGAGCAATGACGTATGTATGGCGGATGAAAGTCGGTCATTAGCAATTCAAAGAGAGGACGGATGAGGCGTCGCTTGGCGCCTCAACCAACGAGACATCCAATCAAATTCAATGATGGCTTATTATTATCGCCCGACATTTACCCTGCGGCGTGAGACGATGATGACGACGACAATTGCGACGACGACGGTGATGATGATGATGACTGGAGAGAAGGAAGGACGGAGAAGTGAAGAGGAAAAATAGGAGAGTGAGAGAAAGTCAACAGGACAGAGAGAAAGACAGACAGACAGAAAATCAAAGAGAAAGGTGAAAGACAGACAGACAGACAGAGCAGGGGAGGGAGGGAAAAAGGGAGGGAGGTGTAAGGGAGGGAGGTAAGGCAGGATGAAGGGAGGATGGGAAGTGAGGGAAAGACGGGTGCGATGCAAGAGGAGAGAGAGGAAGGTAGGGAGGGAGAGAGTAAGAGAGAGAGAGAGAGAGAGAGAGAGAGAGAGAGAGAGAGAGAGAGAGAGAGAGAGAGAGAGAGAGAGAGAGAGAGAGAGAGAGAGAAAGAGAGAGAGAGGACAAAAATAAAGAAAAACGTCAGCTGGACAGAGAGTAAGACAGACAGGCAAAAAATCAAAGAGGAAGGTAAGAGACAGACAGACAGATAGACAGAGAAGGGGGAGGAAGGAGGAAGGAAGGAGAGGGAAGGGATGAAGGTAAGACAGGATGAAAGTAGGATGGGAAGAGAGGGAAAGACTGGTGCGATACAAAGAGAGAGAGACAGAGAGACAAAGAGAGACAGAGAGACAGAGACAGAAAGAGACAGAAAGAGAGAGAGAAGAGATAGAGACACACACAGAGAGAGACAAAGAGACAGAGAGAGAATGTAAGGCAGGATGGAGGGAGGATGGGAAGAGAGGAAAAGACAGATGCGGTACAAGGAGAGAGACAGAGTGGCATAGAGAGACACAAAGAGACAGAGAGACAGAGACAGAAAGAGACAGAAAGAGACAGAGAGAGAGAGAGAGAAGAGAGAAGAGATAGAGACACACAGAGAGAGACAAAGAAAGAGAGAGAAGACAAAAATAAAGAAGAACGAATAAAAGAAACATAAATAGAGAAGACCTAACACTACCGCAGAGGTTTCAATCGTCGCTGACGGTGTTTTGTTGTCGACCAAATGGCGACAAATGAACGGAAATTGATCAGAGAAGGAGTGACTTCCGGTGCTTAGATCGACCGACGACGACAAAGCGCTGCCAGCAAAAAACAATAAGCGATGGCTAGATAATTCACTGTTTTTTTTATCAATACTTATCACCGCTTACTTGCAGATGAGAGCGTGTCTTCGTTCAATAGTTCCTTGTGGGTTTAAACTCCAACTCGAGGATTTGCGTGATGATGTCGACTAAATGGTTAGCTATCCGTGGCCACATCTGAAATGGGTACAGACCATGCCACGGGCATATACTGAACATAGCCCGAAAATATCTATGGGCATCGAACATGCAACGGGCATATTCTGAACATGTAGTCCGAATATATCTATGGGTACTGAACATGCCACTGTCATATACTGAACATAGCCCGAAAATATCTATGGGCATCGAACATGCAACGGGCATATTCTGAACATAGTCCGAATATATATATGGGCACCGAACATGCAACGGGCATATTCTGAACATGGTCCGATTAAATCTATGGGCACTGAACATGCAACGGGCATATTCTGAATATGTTCCGAATATATCTATGGGCACTGAACATGCAACGGGCATATTCTGAATATATTCCGAATATATCTATGGGCACTGAACATGCAACGGGCATATTCTGAATATATTCCGAATATATCTATGGACACCGAACATGCAACGGGCATATTCTGAATATATTCCGAATATATCTATTATCTATTTGTCCTTATAGTGCTCGTGGCTTCAATCAATGCGCTAACTATTCTAGGTCGTATCAGATTTTGTATTAGGATGGTTTCTTCAAAATCCTCTTTGCTCGATCATGTAGATCATTAATTTTGCGTCGTTCCCTCCTGTATCTCTACACATAAGAACTCTGGCTGGAACTCGTTGTATTGGTTGGGGTCTGATGTATGTTCGGGAGCCCATCACTATTGACTTTTCTAGTCATCGTAATTGCAGCTTTATATACATACACTTAAGCTAAACTCATCAGAGATTCAGAGGTGCTCCAGACCTAAGAAAATGAAACCTTGATCGAACAGTGTATGGTCTCTAAGCGCTTGCGGAAAAGATGCAGAGAGAGGATTATATTAGGAGTTCACGACGCAATCAGCCTATTCAAGAAGGATGGGCCGATCACAGCAAAACCTCTATTATGGATAGTTGAAGTTCGGGCCAGTAGAACAAAAAGTCACATTGGACAGAAGAGCGAAGAAATATGCGACTAGGAACCGAGGAAACTTCCAACAGGTGTTCTCTGGTGCATGCAAGCTTAGAAGTAAACAGCAATTCCTGTGATGTAGTGGCCCAGTGTATAAGGCCTAGGGGTTGTCCTGTGCCAGTCATCTATCAATCCGTCCATCCATTCATCTAGGTCAATAGATCGATCGCTATATGAAGCCATCTATTTATCCATCCGTCCATCCATTCATCCATCCGTTCGACGAATCAAAGATCCACCAATGCCGCCTGTGATCAATCCATCCATCCTTCCATCCATCCACCAATCCACCCACCCATCCATCAATCCATCCATTCATCCATTAACCCCCACCCATCCACCCATCCATCCATCCATTCATCCATCCATCCATCCATCCATCCATCCATCCATCCATCCATCCATCCATCCATCCATCCATCCATCCATCCATCTATCCATCCATCTATCCATCTATCCACCCACCCATCCATTCATTAATCCTTCCATCCACCCACCCTCTCATCCACCCATCCACCAGTCCGTCCGTCCATCCACCCATCCTCCCACACACCCACTCACCCACCCATCAATGCAACCACCCACCCATCCATCCATCCATCCATCCATCCATCCATCCACCCATTCATCCATCCATCCGTCCGTCCACACACCCATCCATCAACCCACCTACCCACCCATCCATCCGTCCATCCAATCATCCAGTCATCCATCCATCCATTTAGAATCAACGACGACATGTAGGCGTGCAGCTGGATCGTCGGTGCCCGTCCTAACTCACCTGTTATCCATCTCAAAACAGATTAGCATCCATTTCAACGACTAAACCACACCCTCCCTTAACCAATTTGTCCATGCATCTGGACAATTTGTCCTTCTCTTCCTTTGCCTAGATGTCCTTCTCCGTTCCTCTCTTCGCCATTTCTCTCATCTTATCTCCCCCTCCCCGTCTGCCTGTTTCCTCCTCTTAATTCTTCTTGTCCATGTCTCTCCTCTTGTTTCTCCCTCGCCTCCTACCTACCTCCATTTGCCCTTGCCCTTGCCCTTCCCTTCCCGTCTGCTTGTTTCCTCCTCTTAATTCTTTTTGTCCTTGCCTCTCTCTCTCTCTCTCTCTCTCTCTCTCTCTCTCTCTCTCTCTCTCTCTCTCTCTCTCTCTCTCTCTCTCTCTCTCTCTCTCTCTCTCTCTCTCTCTCTCTCTCTCTTTTGCCTCTTACCTACCTCTACATGCCCTTGCCCTTCCTGTGCCTCTCTTCTTGTCTCGTTTCTCCCTCCTTCTGTTTCTTTTCCTTCTTTCCCTTCCTCTATACATCTCTGCAGTTCCTCTGCTGATACGCCTCTTCCTCTTCATAGGCAAACACATACAAACATATACAAGCAAACACAAAGCACACGAACACCTCAAACACAGATTAACACACATACACATCAACAGGGACAAATACGAAAACACACAGGCACACAAACACAAACACAGACAAACATAGCACACATGGATACTCGAAGACACGCAAGCATACAAATAGCTTATACAGGCACAGAAACATATACAAACACACACAAGCGCACCGACAAACGCACAGGCATACATAGGACAATCATAACAGGCGATGATGCACATTGACGGTGCTTCTCTCTCGCTCTCTCTATCAATCTCTCTATTACTCTGTCCTTCCTCTTTTTTTCTCTCTCTCTCTCTGTCTCTCTCTCTCTGTCTCTCTCTGTCTCTCTGTCTGTCTCTCTCTCTTCCTCCCTCTGTCTCTCCTCTGTCTCTCACTTCTCGTATATAGTAGCTTTCCTCTCCCTCGACGTATGTATGTATGTATGTTTGTATGTATGTATGTATGTATGTATGTCTGTCTGTATGTATGTATGTATGTATGTATGTATGTATGTATGTCTGTCTGTATGTATGTATGTATGTATGTATGTATGTATGTATGTATGTATGTATGTATGTATGTATGTATGTATGTATGTATGTATGTATGTATGTATGTATGTATGTATGTATGTATGTATGTATGTATGTATGTATGTATGTATGTATGTATGTATGTATGTATGTATGTATGTATATCTGTCTGTCCGACCTTGTATATCGCAGCTGTCTGTAGCCACCTTGGTGTCCGTATTCTACCTCGGGGCCTTTGGGAGATGCGACGAGACTAATGACCTGCAGTCAGCTGATGGCTGGTGCTGTGTCTGCCGCTGCTGATACTGGAAAAAGTGAGAACTGAATTACAATGACCATTTGATTATAATACGTTATGGTTCACTGTATATAGAGTAGATCTCATACATATATAATTAATCTGTGGATCTAACATACATGTAGACCATTCCAACATATAGTTTTTACGAATAGGCTGTACATCATACATGCAGATATATTCTACATATACATTGAGCCACAGAAGTCAGCTCTATACAGATATTTAAAGAACTCT
>OY744617.1:11533365-11548365 GCA_963556255.1 Allolobophora icterica | reverse complement strand
CAAGCAAATTAACTTTCAATGCAGACTACAGACAATAATATTCCTTTTCGTATTTACAAAAGTACTTCATGCAAAAATGTTATTCCAAAGGCCCTTTGTGTTTTATAAAAACCAATTCGCTCAGAAGTTTCTGACCAAGACATGCCTTGTGGGGCCTCATAAAAGTTCCGTTATGTGAAAAAATACGTTCTATAGGTGCTCGAAGTCGCTGGCTCACAAAGTACCTTTTCAAGCACTGGATGTAAATTTACAAATCGTCTTTTTGAAATCCTCCCATAGTTTAGAAGACCGTCTGGCTCTGAAAAAGTCTCTGCAGAGCTTCCAGATACAGCATAACTTTGTTGCTGCTGCAGATGGGCTTTCCTGACCAACAAGACTTGTATCCGTCCGTAGATATTTGTCGTATGACGTAAACAGGCTTGATACATTTTTAATTCTTGAGTTTTGTTAAATGACTTCATATTGACACCCGAGTCTTGGTCTTGGTCTTGCGAGACCAAGACCAAGACTTTGAACCTCATGACCAAGACCAAGACTTTGAACCTTATGACCAAGACCAAGACTTTGAACCTCAAGACCAAGACTTTTAGTCTCAAGACCAAGATCAAGACTTTTAAAAACGAACTCGAGTGCACTCGAGACCAAGACCTCGAAAGGATTACCTTAAACTTCATTTACTCAAGATACCGAACCCATTTAACATAGAAGGGGAAGGGTAACCACAAAGAAGAAACCCTGCCCTCGAAAGGACTAGCCTACCTTAAACTCCATTAGCCTAAGATACCGAACCCGGCTTGCTTTGAGGCTTTTGCCGTAAATGGAACTGATTTCACGTTGTTGGCCAGATGTTGATGTAATGTGGTTCGTCAACCAATGCACAATCACCCTGAAACAATCACTCCCATCCCAATCACCCTGCACAATCACTCCCATCACCAAAATCCTCACCCCATTCCACCAACCTCACCCCACCCACCACCACTCACCCACCCAGCCCACGAACAACCACTCACCCCACGCGATGTGGTTGATCATACGCTAGCGCGATGTACTTGACCATAAGATGGCGCGATGTAGTTGACCATTTGCTGGCGCAATGTAGCTGTGTCCCGATGAAAAGTGGACCCCAAGAAAAAGTGTCATAACTCGGTCAAAACTTTTAGCATTTGCCTAAAATTTTTAAAACAACAACAATAGCCATATTACCACCAAATCCTAACGCCGTTTGGAAATGTTGCCGAGTTTGTCAAGTTTGTGAACGTTTGAGACGCAGCCCTGAAAATGGGAAATTTCCAACATACAAAAGCCATAAGGAAGTGAAGTTCAGCTACAGCTGGTGTTCAAAATATCCTTTTTGTTCACGGACACACGACCGTAGACGTGGACGCCACTGTTTGATGGCCCGATCGATGATCACGTGGTCAAACAGCTGCCACTCTTCAATCAGACGTCGATCACCGGAGGGCGCTTCCGATGATCAACGTCACGAACGCGGGAACGATAAGCGCGCTCCTCCAGTACACTCCAGGTTTGGATTTCGCGTCTGATTGAAGAGTGGCAGACTCTTATAATGTGGTTTTACATAGTAAATGAGTAATCAAGGAGATCGGTCTCTTCTCCGACTAGCGTAGTTGTGAGTAGAAGAGATGTCTCTACTGCAGCAGCCTTTACTGTTTCTGCGTAAGCATCCCCAGGTGCATTGACCACAGTGCAATCAGATCTTGTCATTAAGCAGACGTTGATGAGGTCGTTGAAAACATCTGGAGGTCTGACACGTGGAAGTGGAATGTCTCAAGTGCAGATGGACCATGTCAACCCCCATATCACAAGAGTACACTATTGTAATGCAGGAGTTTACCAACCTGTCATACACGACATCGGAACAACATAAGGAATTGATGCAGGCAATGATGAAAAGGGACCGTGTTGATCTGGAAAAGATCAGTTCGACATTTCAGTTCGACATCGTCCGATTCCTCTTCCGATTCCTCTTCCGGAGGAATCGGACGATGACGACGAGTAGTGACTAATTGGATGTGTAAGCTATGTAACTGTAAACTGTATGACCATTGGATTTATCAGTAAATGATATATTAAGTGATTAAAGTTACTTCAACTGAACGCTGAGCAATAAAACCTACGGTTAGATACTAAAACTACCTTTCTAGGTTGAATAGTTCTTGAGATATATACAATTTTAGAACCCGGCAGCCATGTTGACCGACATCTTGAAATTGATCCTTTTAGAATGGTCAGAATAGAGTAGACTTTTACTATGTTAATAAGCATGCCAAATGGTAACAAAATCAACGGAGAAACCTTTTGTATCAATTTTTGGGTTCAGCCATTCATCGCCTGTCTGTTGACGCTTAAGTTAAGCGGTGCACTGATCCTGCACCACGTAAACTACCTGTTGCATCAGTTTTAGTTATTTATGCATTCATATTGATCTATTCATTAAAATGCGAGCGACAATATCTAATGACCAAGTATCAATCGATGACGCTCATTAATTGTGAAGGATATTATTATCCTTCTCAGAGGAGGCTCGAACCGTAGTTTATGCTTTATAAGGCGAGCACTCTAAACAATCAGCACTAGTACCGCGTCCCACATTCTGTATTACAGCCACGCTATAATTTATTGTAGAATTAGAATGCATTGCCATTCATTGTACAGTCTCTATAAATGTTCCATGACTCGTAGAATTGGTAACCTATGCATGCTGCTGTTGGTGGCATTAGCCTATGTACACGCGTGCAAGAGCAAAAACAGACAGACAAGACAGACAGACAATAGAGTATTTGACGCCGGAAAAATTGATTACAATTGTCTGTGCTCTACACAGAGAGGTCTGAGAGAAGAGAAGAGAAAAGAGAGCGAGAGAGAGAGAGAGAGAGAGAGAGAGAGAGGAGAGAGAGAGAGAGAGCGAGAGAGAGAGAGAGAGAGAGAGAAAGAAAGAGAGAGAAACAGACCCACACATACACACACAAACACTCACGAGCACACACAGCCATACACAGACAGAGACAGCGATCAAGAAGTTAAGTAAGAAAAGAAGTACTCTATCGAAGGACAGATCTGCAACAGACGCTCAGAATGCTCTTGGCTTTACAGGCGCCTAATAAATTCGTTATTTAGCCGAGATAAACCCTAATTGTACAGCCTAATGTACCTTCGAAGACAAATGGACAATGGGAAGCATTTGCTATCACTTGGCTCGACTGAGCAAGCTGCAAATCTCTTCACACGAGTTTGTCGCTAAAGGGAGAAAGGCAGACAGACAGACAGACAGACAGACAGACAGACAGACAGACAGACAGACAGACAGACAGACAGACAGACAGACAGACAGACAGATAGGCATACAGACAGACAGATAGGCATACAGACAGACAGAAAAATAGACAGAAAGACAGACAAAGAGACGGACATACAGGGACAGACAATCATACATAGATAGATAAATGAGTGGATGGATGGATGGATGGATGGATGGATGAATGAATGGATGGATGGATGGATGGATGGATGGATGAATGGATGGATGGATGGATATATCGATAGATAGATAAACATACAGATAGATAGATAAACAGACAGACAGACAGACAGACAGACAGACAGACAGACAGACAGACAGACAGACAGACAGACAGACAGACAGACAGACAGACAGACAGACAGATAGATAGATATATAGATAGATAGATAGAGGATGGATATATCGATAGATAGATAAACATACAGATAGATAGATAAACAGACAGACAGACAGACAGACAGACAGATAGATAGACAGATAGATAGAATAGATAGATAGATAGACAGACAGAGAGACAAGACAGACAGACAGAGAGATACAGACAGAGACAGAGACAGGAAGGCAGAGAGAGAGAGAGAGAGAGAGAGAGAGAGAGAGAGAGAGAGAGAGAGAGAGAGAGAGAGAGAGAGAGAGAGAGAGAGAGAGAGAGAGAGAGAGAGAGAGAGAGAGAGCGACAGAGAAACGTAACTTTGTCATAAAGCTGAGTGAGTGCACTTTCTAGTCTGTAATAATATTCATTGTTATCATTAATTAACGATCTCCCCTACTCCCTACCCCTGCGCCGATGACCGCACAACCGAATCGTCCCATTTGATGCGTAAAACGTTCTTAATGAGAATGTTATATCTTATTTAATGTCATGTTACCCAAAGTGCGATAAAGCAGTTGGAATTAATAAAGAATATACTTAGGCCTACTTAGGCTTACTTAATATAAAGCACGGGATTATGATGCATTGTTCATAATTTAAACCGACTAATCTTATCTGATATCTTCTAATCATATGCAATGCAATCTCACTTAAATCTACCTCAACTTAATCCAATCCAATCTGTTTTATTTTATTCTGCTCTAATCTGAAGATTTTCCACAGCTGCAACTCCAGTGTAACAATGAATGTGGGACATGGTAGCAGATTGGTTAGAGCGCTTGCCTTCTAACGCGCAGAGTACGGGTTCGAGCCTCCTCCCCTGAGACGGTTACTGTGTAGGGACCGTGAGCAACTCCTTCACTCACAATTGCTCAGCGTCATCGATTAGTGCTAGGTCATTATACAGTGTCGCTGTAACATGGATAATCAAAACAGCAGCAGTAGTAATAGTAGTAGTTGTTGCTGCTGCTGTTATAGTAATAGTAGCAGCTCTTCAGCCATGGCAGCTGCCAGCTCCTCAACTTCCTCCTCTCTCTGGTCTCTCTGGTCTCTCTGGTCTCTCTGGCAACAGGACTTGGACCTCCGCTGAACATCTCTGGATGTCTGTTCCAACCCCTCTGACACGACGCAGCGCTCGTGAAATGAACTGGTTCACTGCTCTTAGCTTTCGAGTTGCGCTCTGGAAATTTTGGAGCTTAATGTTACACTGACAATAATAATAATAATGATGATGATGATGATGATGATGATGATGATGATGATGATGATGATGATGATGATGATGATGATGTTGATGCTGTTGTTGTTGTTGTTGTTGTTGTTGATGATGATGATGATGATGATGATGATGATGATGATGATGATGATGATGATGATGATGATGATGATGATGATGATGATGATGATGATGATGATGATGATGATGATGATGATGATGATGATGATGATGTTGATGATACTAATGCTAATACTACTAATAATAATAAACGGACATCAGTCGATTGGTGCAGCTGCTGAGTGTAACCCTGAAAGAGAGAGAAAGTTTTACTGGAAGTTCCCTTGAACCCTTCATACAGTCTGCAGACCTATAGTGACAGGCAATGGTCGTTTCATTATGGAAACCACGCAACCGTGCGCTATTGGGAGAAAACGCGGTCTGAAAAATGCGTTCCCGATCCGTCATCACGTGACCCTTATTCCCGATCCGTCATCACGTGACCCTTATTATTTATCCACCGGATGGATGTTTCTATAACAAATGTCCGTCATAGTGAAGTCAACAATAAAACAATAAAGAATATTCACCGTATGTCATCATGAACAACGATATGGTTTACGTGTTTCAGGAGTGTCGCTCTACTCAAAGGTCTGCGAGAACGCTGACGAAAATGCCGTTTTCGACGAGGTAAGTTGTAATCGTAAAGTATTAGGATATATGTGTTATTATGTATACGCTATTCAATGCATTGTAATTGTAAACTTCCATCCATTCCAAAGTTTTTCGACGATGGCTTTGACCTCTTACCTTATAAAATTTGTGCCACTCTATCATCAAGATGCTATGGACGTGCTTCTCGCAGAAGACGCTGGGAAAAGGCTCCGTTATATGTAATACATGATAAGAATCCGGATATAAAGTCTTCCTTGCATGGCTTCCTCTGCCTTTGATCTCGAGGTGATGAGTAAGCAAGCCGGGAATTAATTACTTAATTATAAACTTGCATAATTATTAGAAGCCTATTGATGTATGTATACACGAGGCAACACACATCCGTTCTACATTCGTATTGCAACACGTCATTCTGCTCCACTTGAACAACTAACTGTATAGTATTGGACTATAGTCACTACTGGAATGGTGTACTTGCAAACATCAAGGCGTCGTACTTATATACTAAAGTGCATACTTAATATAGTGCATTAGAAGTAGGCCCTACCTCACAAAAGTCGTAACGTATATAAAATTATATACAGGGCCTATTATCGAGAGAGCACGTGCTTCAGATACTGCGCATTCTCTACACAGCGCATGTCACCAATTTGTTAGTAGTGATGTAATAAGGTGTGACTACTCATTGATATTAGATATACCCATATAAGTCGTGAAATTTGTGATATAGAAGAGGTTTGTGAGGGTTTTATAAAAGGAGTTTCATTGAGACATTCACAGAAGAGAATAAACTACATAGAAAGAGAAACAGACACTCCTCCGTCTGGTCGGTTCGCTAAAGTCTATAATCGTCCCCTATAGACAACGAACGCGAGCAATGTGTGTGTGTGTGTGTGTGTGTGTGTGTGTGTGTGTGTAGGTGTGTGTGTGTGTGTGTGTGTGTGTGTGTGTGTGTGTAGGTGTGTGTGTGAGTGTGTGTGTGTGTGTGTAGGTGTGTGTGTGTGTGTGTGTGTGTGTGTAGGTGTGTGTGTGTGTGTGTGTGTGTGTGTGTGTGTGTGTGTGTGTGTGTGTGTGTAGGTGTGTGTGTGAGTGTGTGTGTGTGTGTGTGTGTGTGTGTGTGTGTGTGTGTGTGTGTGTGTGTGTGTGTGTGTGTGTGTGTGTGTGTGTGTGTGTGTGTGTGTGTGTGTGTGTGTGTGTGTGTGTGTGTGTGTGTGTGTGTGTGTGTGTGCTGGACAAGTAAGATGAGATGAATCTCTGGTTTGGCTTGGTCGTTGATCCGTGAAATGCATCCATACAGCAGCAGCCAAGGGACAGAGAAATAGATATAGGGAGACCGAGAGAGACAGGCAGACAGACAGAGACAGACGGAGACAGAGACAGAGACAGACAGAGGCGGAGAGAGACAAAGACAGGGAGACAGAGACAGGGAGATAGAGACAGAATGAGGCAGAGAGACAGCGAGACAGAGAGACAGAGAGAGATAGAAAGAGAGAGAGAGAGAGAGAGAGAGAGAGAGAGAGAGAGAGAGAGAGAGAGAGAGAGAGAGAGAGAGAGAGAGAGAGAGAGAGAGAGAGATGGAAAGAGAGAGATGGAGAGAGAGAGAGAGAGAGAGAGAGAGAGAGAGAGAGAGAGAGAGAGAGAGAGAGAGAGAGAGAGAGAGAGAGAGAGAGAGAGAGAGAGAGAGAGAGAGAGAGAGAGAGAGAGAGAGAGAGGAGAGAGACGTGTCTCAGCATGAGTTGCTCTTCTCGAGTCATTAATTATAAACAAGGCGACTAAAGACCCGTTACACGCATCTTTACGTCGTTTCCTGCATGGAGTGATCATCAACACAGATCTCCTGCTGTCTGTCTTTCTGTCTGTCGGTCTGTCTCTTCGTCTCCGTTTATTTCCACCTGTGTCTCACTGTGCCGTTGTTCTATTCGCTCTGTGAGCTGTCGCTGTTTTCTTGGTATCATGAAGCGACTGTGACTTGACTTAAGTACAGCACATATTATATTCTTTGTCTTCGCTTGACAAACATGTGTATCCAGAGAGTATTATGAATCAAAATCTCCACAGTTCCTGCTCCACTGCATCCTCAGTATACCTTGTGCCCCATCCATCCCCTCGGCTGACATTGCTGCAGCTGCTTGGGTACATTTCACGGATCAGAGCCCAATTCAAATCTAACTCGATCGTACGGGATACAGACAATTCGCCCCCTGAAGATTTGCTCCCGGAAGATTCGCTCCCCACATTTCGCCTTCGGGAAGTTTCGCCTTCGTTTATCTCACTTTAAGAAAACATTTAATTAATACGAGAGAGCTAGATAAAAAGAAAAGTACCTACAGCAGACACACCGGAGGCGAAAAATCCGCAAACCCAATTGTACAACACACACACGCACCCATCCACCTACGAACACACACACACACACACACACACACACACACACACACACTCATACTGACCAAAATAAACCCATACAGTCCTTTCTCGCCTTTCCTATTACAACTTGTTGGTAAGATAAGTTTTATTATTCAGATAATAGTGATCCTATCTCCTGTCATCGGACTTGTCTGATGGTATCCCGTCCAAAAGAGTCCAATCCAATATAATCCAATCTATTCTGATCTAATCCACTCCAATCCAGTATAGTCTCGTCTATTCAACTCTAATTACTTTTGTGGCGCTGCTTTCAAAACGCCGAAAATGTCAATTAATAGTCGCTTCATAGAGAGACCACTTGTTTGCCAGCGGTGGTTTTTGTGTGATGGTGAAGTAGATGACGGCAATGATAAGGACAACGACGAAAAGGAGGAGACGGAAGAGGAAGAGGAGGAATAAGAAGAGGAGGAATAAGACGAGGAGGAGGAAGAACAGGAGGAAGAACAGGAGGAAGAAGAAGTAGTTGTTGTTGCATTTGATGATTATAATGATGATGATGATGATGATGATGATGATGATGATGATGACAACGACTGCAACGATGCTGATTATGAAGATGACAATGACTTGATGATAATGGTATGATGATGACTATACGATGATGATGGTGTGATGAAGACGATACGATGATAATTTTAAGATGATGACGCCAAAGACTACAACGAGGCTGATTATGATGATGATGACGACGTGCTGATAATGGTATGATGATGACGATACGATGATGTTGTTGTGATGAAGACGATACCATAATAATGGTATAATGATGACGACAACTACAACGATGCTGAGTATGATGACGACGATACGATGATGATGATATGATGACAACGTTATGATGATGATTTTTCGTTCTGAATTAGGTGTTTGAATGGCCAGTTGGACGGTCTATCGATTCCCAGGAGCAGATTGAAATCCAGCTTCTCACTTTCAACAAATACCTTAGCAACAGGTCAGTGTGTGTTATTACGCACCTGCATTAATTATGGTGCCTGGTAAAAGCCTTTAATTATGATTTAATTAACCATACGAACAGTTGCGTCAAAAATCCACAAGGTCTTGATAGTCACGGATCAGGTGACGATGATTAGAAACTATTGTATGTTAGTTTGCCATTATGCCGATTTCATAATGACACGCCCATGGCACGTAGGCCTATAGCATGTAATATTTTACTTTCACGCATGCATTTTCATTGGATACGTAGACTGACAAACAAACGGACGGACAGACAGACAGGCGTACAGACAAACAGGTGTACAGACAGACAGACAGACAGACAGACAGACAGACAGACAGACAGACCTGGTTACGATTATCAAATTTCAACTCAATCGTCTAAGAAGCTTTTGGTTTTTACGGGATCTAATAATTTCTATAGCGCCTGCGTATAATGCACAAGGCATCAACCGATGGCACACCAAAGCCAAGCCGTAATCAGGTCAGCATTAAGAAAATCAGTCCGCTGAGAAAGAGAGACATGGTGGACAGACACAGCCTATGGTGGATATGATGTCTCCTCCAATACCGGTTGCCTTTAGACCATATATAGTCCCGGGAGGGTCCTGAGCGAAGAGTCAAAAGCTGCTGCAAATTCCAAAACGTGCCACTGGACTAGTATTCATTCTTGAAAGAATTGCCACTGAGGTCGCAGGTCATGTAGCACATACGACCAAAAACGAATGGCTAGCAGACTCTTATCAGCTGACACGTTGATCCGCTATGAAGATTGGGGCAGACGTGCATATGGCAAGCACAAGATGCTACCCTGAAATGGGGGGGGGGGCTCTGATGGCACAGACCCCACAGCGGTCCAGAGGTAAAGTCCTTCACCTGGGGTTCAGAGAGCGATGCCTGAAAATATTTGATTAGCTAGAATCAGCTTAAGTTGATTTAAGTTGATTCTGTTTTGCGTAGAGTTGATTCGATTGAGTTGGAATTAACCGATCCATAAACACACACCTCACCTCGCCTATGGATGGAACAATCTCCCTCCTAAATGTCCGCAAATTCCCAGGTACTCCGCCAACACCGCCGCTCACCCACCCCCATCTACTTCAGGCTCTTTTATCTATCACTCCTCAGGCTTTCCACTCCAAACTATTGTCTCAAAGAGGTGAGACTCTCACCTCTTCAAGAATTCCTACCCGTATTCATCCTACCCTAGGCGGTCCAATATTTCTCGTCCCAGACAGAACCAGCCTTGACATTTCCTTTGTCTCCTTCTCACTCTGGTGTCCTGGCAACCGACCTTGAACTTGATACCTCTTATAACATTTCATATCTTGACTGGTTTAAACATATTGAATTGTTATTGCATGATATTGAACGGTTTTAAACTGCATCGATTTAATGTCAGATCATACTAGGTTATGAATTGGTAACTCCTATATGGGAATGCATTGGAACAATAGATCATATACGTAAATATTATCATCAGATTGGAATCACAGTCGAAGCCGACGGAATAGATCCATCATCGCAGCTGAAAATGACCAACCACAAGATGGATCGAAAGATAAAGATGATAAATAACATTCGTCTGTAAAGCTAAATAACTGTTTCAGAGACTGCTGCACCAGTGAGCAAAAAACTCTCGGTCTCAGTACGAACTGGATTTTTATTCCGGATATTTCTATAGCGCCTCTCGAAGTCAACTACTACTCAGAGGCTCTCCCGACTACAGCATTTGATACTGTGCCGGAATTTTCACGCCGAAGCGCCACGAGCAATTGCGAGTGAAGGACTTGCCCAAGGTCCGTACGCAGCGGCTAGAGTGGGATTCGAACCTGCAACCCTCCGGTCACAAGGCGCCGAACTTACCACTGAGCCACCACGCCCCACGATGGACGCATGACACTCCTATTATGCTATAGAGTGAGTGAGCCAGCGAACAAGTGAAGGAAATCGTTTTTTTGTAGCATTAATGGCGGGTTCATGGACAGGGTAGGGCCCCGCATTTTATTTTGAATGCTTGTCATATTGAGTTGACCCCAAACTCATCAGGGCTATATCTTTCTATATAGACTTCTAAAGCAAAAGATCTTGATGAAACTGGGAAGCTGAAATAACTGTGCATCAGATAAAAGAAGCCTTAAGAAGGTTAGATTAAAAATCCTGGGATAGTAAAAAAAGAAGGGGACAATTAAAAGACATAAAAATTCCGATCCCCTAAAAAGATGCGCTTGAACAACTGCGACTAGCAGAGTAAATTGATCGTCAAACATTTTGCAGTGAAGTACAACCATTTCTTACGTGACCCCCTAAAACTTTTCGTCCTGCCAGTGCGTGGCATCGCTGTACCTCAACTGTTACCTCGTGCTATATATACACCAACCAATCCATGCACAGCGCTGCGGCAGCAAAGGACGTTAAACTTTACGGCATGTCTGAAAGATGAATGCTGGACACCGGGATACCATTAGGTCTCTATAAGTAAGCAGCGCGTTGGAGATCACAGCTAGACTACACATTCCGTAGATTTACGACTCCTTTCCATTATTCCTTTTAAGGAAATTAGAACTTATGTTTGAATATTAAACTCAATAATGAGCCTCCACATAGTATAGAGGTAGTTTAAGGTCTCATGCACTTTATAAGATACCGGGATACCATTATGTCTCTACATGCAGGCAGGGGCACCCGCAGCGTGACGCACTGGACGCACGTGCGTCCACCCGCCAAATCAAATCCACACAAGGAATAGGCTTCGCATCGAATTTTTCAAAGAAATTGAATCGGAGCGAAAATAAATGCTCACAGAAAACAGTTTTTTGTTAAACGGCAATCTAAATTGAATTTTTTTTGTTCTCCGTCCAATTTTTTAAGCCTGCGGGCGCCCCTGTCTACAGGCCTCTATGCCGGGATACCACTAGGTTTGATGGTTTATGGAAGTGTTGGAGTGTCCTAACCGCCAAACATTTTAGAGCGTATGGTAAAAACTGACCCGTTTCTGGGCGTTTTAAAAGAAAAACTGGCATGGCTGACTTGTGACTTATTGTAACGTTCTCTATGTAGCAACATCCGGGGCAGAGAAAGCAGACATTAACGAATAAAAGCACATCATGTGAAATGTTCTTACTGCGCAGCATTTGACTTTCAAAGAGGGGGCCTAATTTGTCGGAATGCGATAAAGACAACACTACTGACACTACTATTGAATCAAGACTCGGAAACAATTTTTGGATGTTAAGCGTTCACAGGTAGACCTGATACTTATATCAGGTCTACCTGTGAACGTTTAACATCCAAAATTTGGGCTCCTAGGGACAGGTAATGGGTTTTTTCACTGCGAATTAGAGGCTCCACCAAACTTCAAGGACAGATATGTAGGCTACTGGTGGTCGTTGATTATGACTACGATTTATGCGCTGTATGGATGACTAGATTATCATTCACGGTTACTGTCATAATTATGAGACTATATGTCTTTCTGCTCCGCAATTCACCTACCGAGTTTAGAACAGGGGCGGATCTAGACTTTTACTTTACGGGGGGCGATTTCATGGACGTCCAAGGTCAAAGGAATTAGGCCGATAATTAAAATTACTTATCAAGTTTAAAGCATGTTTAAAGCAAGGGTGTGTAGAAGTAATATTCAAACTGTAGTCCGGCGCTGTACATGCGTAATAATAATCACACGACATTTATCCTGTAGCACAGTATAGCATATGAAATTTTTAAATTTTAAATATAAAAAAATATTTTTTTGACTCTTAGGGGGGGCGATCGCCCCAATCGCCCCCCTCTGGATCCGCCACTGGTTTAGAAGCCCAGACTGCAAACATAATTGGATGGCGTCGGATGGAGCCCCTCTCATGCTACTGAGCCCCAGTCAGCGGCCTAGTTTGCCTACTGAGTAGTCGGGGCGCTTTCACAGATTACCGACTTAAAGCGAGATGCGTTGGAAATTTTGTTGACCAACAATTAAAGACTTACGCCTTCGATTGGTATAGGCCTACATTCCTATAATCATAACGCGTAAAAGTAATTTGGGAGTTATGACATCACCCGCTTACATTACATGACGTATACATTGTTTGAAGCAGATTCCGCCAAAGTCAGCTGAGCACAAGACAAGATAGATGAGAGCAGTCCCATATGCTAACCCTGAGGCAGCCACGGGTATGAAGTGTATATAGCGACTTCATCACTTCATTTTCCTATCCTCGGCATATGAAGGCGGGTGCACGCCAATCCTATCTCAGCGTCTCATCTTCCCACCGACAGTGTACGGCCATTGTACTCATTATAGTTGAGTTGGCTATAGCACAACTAGACAAAACCAAAGATTGATCAATTCAAATCTGTCAGATTAAACAAAATAATAGACAAGAATAAACACTAAAATGAAAAGTTTTACCGTAGTTGCGCATTACCTGCTTTCCAATTCTCCTATACTAGCTGCTATGCATTATTCACTCAAGATTAGGCCTACATGGACATGAGGATATATAATGGAACTGAAATTCGCGTGTGTTCATACCGATGGTTCAAAAACCCACCCTGGGCCGACTTTTTTATCATGGGTTTTGGGTTGACTTATGACGCAGGGACTTGAATCCCATGCGCCGGAAAATGCAACCCTGCTGCAGTTAATCTTCTTTTAAACAGTCCTTCTAAACTGCATTTGGTCTTTTCGCCGTTGCTGCCAATCGCTCCCTAAGGTGTCATACTTTTGTGTTGGGCTGATTTGCCCTAAGCACACCATCACCTGGGTCAGAGCTTCTTGTACGAACTGAAGGATGGAGCTTCGTCCCTGCCCATGTAGGACCCATAAAGCCCACATAAGTCCCATCAAATGCCCATGGAAATGCTTGCAAGGGTTTGCCTCCAAATTAGACTAGGTTATTTCTCATGCAAATCTAAAGTCCCGCGGGCATACACCGCACCAGTTCCCCATGGAATTGCAGCGGGAGAAAAAGCTCCACTGCATTGGTCATTTTCTCAGTCCACCATTCCCTAAATTATAGGTGATGAAATTTTGGTTTAGGAACACCAGAGATTTTGTGTTATTCTATAGCTAACAACAAGTTTTAAACTAAGAAGTTGTGTCTAAACTGCGATGCTGGTGTCGTTTTAGTTTTGTATACTAACAAAGGCCAAGGTCGCTCTGGGTAGACGATATAAATGAAGGCATAACAAGACTTGGACCAATATTGAAAGGAGTCCTGGATTTGACAGATGACCCAGGAAAATGGTAATCATTTATTTTCCCCCAACAGCGCCGGATGGCTGGCGTCAGGAACTGCAGTGATGAAAATGCGAAAGCTTCTGGACATGCTACAGGCAGCAGATTAGGCCATAATGTTTAATTTATAACAGCGACTGCCACTTTTTCATGTCACCTATATTGCGTGTCTCATATTTCACTCCTGTGTGAGGAACACCATCGTCAATGGTACAGAGCGCTCATCGGCGGTGATGATCAGGTGGTGGTGGTGGTACTGCTGATGGTACTGGTGGTGGTGGTTGCAAGTACCGTGCAGCATCTGTGTTATTCCTGGTCGACAGGTCGATTAATTAGTCAACGAGCTACCGGATTCTCTGCACCGTTTAGGGCAGGTTGTGTCAGCTGTGATATGATAATTTAAACAGTGAAAGGAAACGTGCACCAAAGACATATTGGCTGAGGAGCTGTTTAAAACACTGTTGCTGATTAAAATAATACATGCGTACATATATACATACATATCTACACACGTATGCATACATACATACATACATACATACATACATACATACATACATACATACATACATACATACATACATACATGCATACATACATACATACATACATACATACATACATACATACATACATACATACATACATACATACATACATACATGCATGCATGCATACATGCATGCATACATACATACATACATACATACATACATACATACATACATACATACATGCATACATGCATAGGCTACATGCATGTGTTACTTTTTTGTAATCCAAGGGATAAAATCCAG
>OY744617.1:11445865-11528365 GCA_963556255.1 Allolobophora icterica | reverse complement strand
CCCTTGTAATGGCATGGCTGTGTTACAGCACCTTAGAAATTATTGATGTTAAATATATATTATTATTATTATTTATTATTATTATTATTATTATTATTATTGAATATTATTATTATTATTTATTATTATTATTATTATTATTATTATTATTATTATTTTTTTTTTTTTTTACCCGAGGTATCAAGGATCCCTCAGGATTTGGAAAAATTATTGTTATTTAGGAGCAGAGATAGTTATTATTATTATTATTATTATTATTATTATTATTATTATTATTATTATTATTATTATTATTATTATTATTATTATTATTATTATTATCTGTGCAGAGTTATAAATATCTAGATTCATTAGATTTCATCTTAGGGGTGATGCAATGATCTCTGATCTTACTGAGTAAGTTGGTTTGACTAAAAAGCTTTGCTACTATTTGATGACTAAGTTGTTTTGCTGATGTACCTGAATCAGTGTCTGACTTGGAGCTTATTGCAAAAGGTTGATAATCATTCACCAAAATGTAAACTCTGAGTTAGAAGTGTTGTTTAGTTTGGAATTGGTGGCTGATTTGTTTCCAGCATAAAATCGATTAGAACTCTTGGAAAGATGATGATGCTTGGCAGAAGGAGAGCAGCTTCCGAATCCTGTGCTTATTCAGAAGCAGTTGTTGTTGGCAATGATGGAAATGGTAAGTTGCAGCTGGCTCTTGTTTGACCACACTTGACTATGTTTACATTACTGAGTCAACATTTCTATTGTTTATATTTACATTTCTGAAGGTACCTGTATTTTCTTACAACAGAAGCTACTGATTTGAATGCTTGGACGTATTTGTGTGGCTAAAAGGAAGGAACATCAGCTGATGTATGTGGCCTGTAGGCAGACAGTATATGTATGTTTGTTTGGCAGACAAAAGATGTCTGATTATGTAGCAAAGCGTCTTGTTTAATTGCAGGACAACAATGGACATGTTTAGGAGAGCTTTAGTATCTCCTGTGACTAGTGCTTTATTTTGTCCTTTCAGTTGGTGCTTTTTACTGCATTGCAATTCAATGGTTATTACTGCGTCTGTGCACTCTGCTCAGTCGCTTATGTCATTTCGTTCCCAACTTAAAACTTACCTCTTTTAAATTGCTTTTCCTCTCTGTCTTATGGACTGATCTTCTGGATATTTATTGACTTTACGGCTTGGTTTTGGTGTGCCATCGGTTGAGGTCTTGTGTATCAGACATCAGTGTAATAGAAGTCACTAATCACATTTACAATTTGTTATTATTACTAGTATTATTCAGACAATTTATATGGTGCTCTATGGCAATATCTCAAGATTATGGGTCCTTACAAGCTGAAACAGAGCAGACCACTCGAGTCAGTGATGTAATCCATATACTTTATAGAAGAAGAATGTGTAACATGTGAAGGAATGTAATGTGCCATGTTTTAGTCGTGGCACATAAAAATTCTTTCCAGATGATGTGGCAGTGGGGCAGGAATTGGAGATCGACGAAGGGACCAGAGAAGAATTGAGCAGCAGTGCCGTTAAAGTTCAGGTTCCGCTAAGAAAGTGAGTTCTTTTCTGCTGACTTTGCACGAATTATGACTGAGGAGACATATATCTTAGTGCCATTCAAGTTCAGGTTTTTGTTTAACAAATAGAATGGACTAGGCATTTCCGGAACAGAGGAAAAGAAAGACTGAGGAGCTGAAACCACAATTTCTGTGGATGATGGTTCCAACAAGAGGGCCAACACAAGCAAACTGATTACACAATTGAACACCTTGAAGGGCATCATCGTAAATATTAGTGCCTCCTTCAACACGTTCCACTGTGTTGCTACTAAGTATTGAGCTGTTTCTTTTTCAAGGTATGCGTTCCAGCAGAAATGGGAGTATGCTGCGATGAAGGCCCAAGACTTTCAGGTACTTTAATGTTGTCCTTTACTTTTTGGTCATATGAGGCTAATTGTCAAGTGTCATATTAAGTAATTCAATAAAATGTAGTTTAGTCTAATCGAAATGTTCAAATTCTTCTACGATATCACTGGTCAAGAGCTGCCTAGAAAGAGGATGGTGTCACGGATGGCCACTTGCAATATGTGTAATTGTACGTGGTAAAGGAAATTATATTTATTGTAAATAGACAAACATGGTAAGTGTATTGTGAGTGGTTATTTATGTAGCGCCTCTGCAGGAAACTCATCATCGGTGCCCCGACCTGACTATATACCATACCATGATCGAATAGAATAATCTTCAACCACTTGCAAAATAGAGGCATATAAAGGGGAAGAAGTTCATGGCACAGATTACATGGAAGCCTGTTGTGGAATGAGGGGGTTAGCTGTGGCAAGATTCCATTTTGCATTGTGGCAGTACGCGTTGCAGCATGAAGAGATATGCAGTCAGGCAAGGATTACACTTTAATGCATAGCTGTATAAGGTAGGATGAATCATAACCATCCAGGCTGCTATGCATTAGCATCTTGAACTCGATGCGTCTTCACAGTGCAGCCAGTGCAGCTTATACTGAATGTAGTTAGATGTATGGCCAATTGTTTGGAATTCCATCAGTTAACCGAGCCGCAGAGTTTAAAATGGATTGAAGTTAATTAATCTGAGAGAGAAGGAGGCCTGCGTAAATGGCATTACCATCGTCCACCTTAGCGCATACAAATGCACTCATCAGAGTAAAAACAGCTTTGGAAGGCATTGAGTGGCGTATAGTGTGGATCGGGTGCAGACGATGAAAGCATGTTCGATGTAGTGCTTTCACATGTCCCAGAGAAGGTCAATTCCTGGTTGAGTGTAATACCCTGGTCATGCACGGAAGTAGAGATAGAGAAGAAGGCATTTAGAAAGTGAAGATGCAAGTTATGGAAATCTATCTTTTTTATAGCTGCCTACAACAGTAACCAAGATCAGTTGAATTTTTCTGGGATTAAGGTGCAGGAGGATGGATGACATCAATGCAAAAAGTGCTTCAGATGTTTCGACCACTTTCTCAGCTACAGAGATGGTCTCTGCTGCTTTGCCCATGAATATATGCCTGGGTATTGTCAGCAAACTGGTGAGCAGCAACTGTCAGTGAGGAAAGAACATGGCTTAGTTCTGCAGTGTAAAGGATATAAAGCAGAGGACCTAGGATGGAACCCTGTGGCAGTCCAACTGACATCGGGGACCAGGCTGATCGAGTTAAACCAAACACGACTGACTGGGTGTTTTCCATCCTCTGGAGAGAACATTCACAGGCTCTCAAAGAGATTGCTATGGTCGACAGTATCAGAGGCCGTGTTCGCATCAAAGCAAAGTTGTGGGGTCCTGATCAACAGCCGAATAGGTTTCAACAATAATTCGGGTTAGCAATGAGTCTGTGGAAACAAGACTGTCGAATTCATCTCCAGGTAGCATGTCAACTGCATTGACACAATCAACCATTAAAATATAGACCTTAGAGCAGTGGTTTTCAACCTTTTTGTAGTGACGGAACCCTACACAAGCACTCATTTGCTCGCGGAACCCCGGGGCGTTTTAGCCGTCCATTTTTCCAAGAAATTCAAGTAATCGTAACTTGTATTGTTGGGATAATGTTTAAATTTTAGAATGTTAAACTTGTAATATAAGTTTTTTGCATCTCTGGTGCAGGCTATTATAAATACATACTTTAGTCTAGCACTCTATAGAGTAGCGCACAGAAACAATGTCGGTAAACAACAAGTATTTTACTCTATTGTGTCGGCAACTAATTCTGACAGATGGATAGAAGAGTTATAGAAACGCTGCACGGCTGTAAGTAATTAACTTCCAAAATTTCCTTAACTTGAATTATCCTTAAGAGAATAGACCTACTAGTCACTACCGCTTTTACCCTTGAGTTTTTTTAATTTCTTCACTTTGACATTTAAGGCACGACGTAGGTGGCCACTCCGGGTACCCCTGTTACGGGAGTGTTGGTAGGGGACACGTGTCTCTGATCACTACCCTCTCCAGACCTACTTCCCGCACTGACGGGTAGTGGGACACTCGTCCACGGAGTGCCTTGATACAGCTTCCATCGCTAGTTCCAAGTAGGCATAGTGAGCCCACTTCTTCTCCTCTGGGGGTCGGGGATCCCAGATTTCGTCCTGCACGCAACAGAACGGCAACAACGGACCAACAACAATTCGCTTACAGGCGGCCGCATAGCAGTTTCCGGTCCACTCTAGGGTACCTGCCTCTCTCCCCTTGGTCCTCTCTCGTGGTCCTACCAATGTCTGTAATGGTATGTGCCAGTCCTCCGCCCCGGCTACATACGAGGTTCTACACAACGGTCAGTTAACACGGTGCAATCACAACTGCACCAAGTGGTTGGCACTCGGCTCGACCCAAGGTAATCTCAGCAATTCAGGGGTGTTGTTGGCACATCCTCCCTCTATCCCAAACGGGAACAGGTCGGGGGTAATTAAACCAATTTCACGCCAAGAGGGTTGGCTATATCAGAGCGCCTGTTTCGCCTACCCCGCCGTTTACCCGTGTAAAAATGCAATGCAAATATAAAATGCAACGATGCACTCCCGTAATAATGTTAACTATGTTAACATAGAATTGTGTTTAGCATGAACGCCGGAAAGCTGTGAAGAATTCGGTTATTTGATCATTCTTTTGTGAAATCAGTTGGTGGTTTTTAAATTTAAGACTGCTGTCGCGGAACCCCTGGCCGACGCCCGCGGAACCCCTGGGGTCCGCGGAACCCCGGTTGAAAACCACTGCCTTAGAGATTGGACAATTATTGTCTATGTCATCAGCCCCAAGCCTTGGCATTTGAGTCTAGGCAAAATAACTCATCATCATCATCAGTTGTTGACACCAGCCATTGGCCGCGATGTGTACAAATAAATGATCTCCAGTGTCCTCGGTCATTTGTCAAGTCCTTGCCCCCCCCCTTATTGTTGGTCCAAGTGATGTTCTATGATATCGTCATTTATATTATCTATCCAGCATAGTGTTGGTCTGCCTTTGTTTCCTTTGAGTCTTGCATGTAGTGCACTGTGTGGGATTTGATCAACTGGCATCCTCTCTAACATAAATAAACTGTAATGTTTAGAGTTACTACCAAGACTACTTTTTTAAATTGCTTGGTGCCATCGATTTAAAGTATGTCGTGCAAAACAGGCAGGTCACGAAATGTCAGGCTTGTTTATGTCCAAATTTACGTAATAAGCCCAGATAGAATCAGCAAATTTATGACACATCAGTGACAGATGAGAGGTGAAAGGTAAGCTGTTCCGTATAAGCCAAAGCTTAACTGTAATGAGTTTGGTCGTGCAGGATTAGATGGAGCCTGATAGAGACCTATGAGCAAACCTCGTTTGACCAATCGGCTTTTTTCACGGCCTTTGATCAATCTGTTCATTCCAGGTCACAGATAGCAACCACCTTGCAATGACTACTGTAAGCAGGTGATTTAGGGTGTCTGTGGGACACAGTTGCAGATTGGGTGAGCACTTGCCTTGTAATGTGATGAGTATGGGTTCGAACCTCCTCCTCTGAGACGGTAACTGTGTAGGGACCTTGAGCAAATCCTTCACTCAAAAATTGCTCAGTGCCATCGATTGTTGCTTGGTCGTTTGATAATGGTGCTTAATAAATATATAATTAATAAATATATAATTAATAAATATATAAGTAATAAATATATAATAATAATAATAACAATGACAATTTATATGGCGCCGTAACACAGCCATGCCGTTACAAGGGTGCCTCACAGTCAACTAATAGTAATAATAGTATATGTGTAAGTCTGGAAATTATTTTGCGTCATTTTAAGAAACTATTTAACACTTTAACAACAAGCTGCATTGGTTTCCCAGTCGTGTTTAATACTCTCCTGCCGTTGAAGTATTAAATATATAATTAATAAATATATAATGCAGAGGACCTATAGGACCGCTATAAAGCAGTGCCCTAGAACTTGCTACTTGCAGCTGATATATAATGACACATGAGGGCTTGAATGTCAACAGGAATATTGTTCCAAGGGGTGGACAAACGTACTAGAGTGCACTGTGTACTTGTGTGTTGGCATACAGCAGCGAGGAACCAGTAGATCTCCATGCTGAGCTGGTTTTGCTCTTAATGCTGATTATGTTTAGCTCTTAATGATGAGGTGGTTTTGCTGGCTTTGCTATCCAACAGTTAGCATAGTGCCTGTGATAGCATAATATAGAGGAGTCATTTGTTGTTTCTAGGTTTCTGTGACTGTGATAGAGGTTCGCCAATTGGCAGGGCTCAATATGAACCCAGTCGTATGTGTGCAAGTCGGAGATGTTAAGAAGTATACAAGCGTCAAGGAGTCTACAAGCTGCCCTTACTACAATGAGGTCATTATAACTGTCTTCAGCATCATCATTGTCATCGTTATCATTGTCATCATGAGTCATTGCTATAATCATCATCTCATTTTCATAATCATTTGTTATCATCATTGTCATCAGTTATCATCATAAGTTGTCAACGTCATCGTTTCGCATCATCATTCAACTGTTCTCGGCTTCATCATTTTCTTTGTCATTATGGTGTCATACTTACAACTTTTGCCAATATTATGGATGACATTGAATCAGGCTTCTCGAGTGGTGTCAGTGACATCCCAAGCTTTGCCATACTCTCCTTAACATGACAATGGTTATGTCCAAAAAATGTGCTTTAAACTATCTTGTCGCATGATTTATAGATCAGCATTAACTTGAGACAAGACTCAAAGTCTTTGATTTTCATATATGTGTAATTAATTTAACAAACAGTATAATAACAAGAGTAAAGTTGTCTACATTCACAAATCTATCCATGAAATTTTTCACTCAGGCTATCACGTGAGTATGCAATTACGCATAGACTACTGCTACAAAATCTTTACCGCACTCTCCTTAACAAGGCCTGCCATGACAGGAGACCAGTTCAGACACGTCTTAGACCGGTCCTTGACATGTCACAATGTGAGAACGTCTTATTTCACCCAAGGGCCCACATGATGAATTGTGCACCGGCCAATGTCACACCACAGCCAGCACATTTTCAGTGCTTGGCAGCTAGGTAACCACAAGCACGTGATGAACACGTGCTTAAGCAAGTCAACAACCCAGTGAGTTAACGAAAAAAGTCTGCGTTAGTGTGCGAAACCAGTCAGCCAATTACAACCAAGTCGACAACTTGGAACCGTGGTTTTGTACTGTGCCTAATTATTGTATTCATATACTTTTGTTTCTGCAGTACTTCGTTTTTGACTTCAACATGGCGCCGGCCATGCTATTCGACAAAATTATAACCCTTAGTGTAAGTTGTGCCAGATATTTTGACAGTTATTTCTAAGTTAAAACTCTGTTAGTTAAATTACTTATGCTTATAATGATCATAACTAATACCAAAACTTCTTGGGTTTGGTAGCAAATTGAAATGCAGTGCCAAAGTGATGACGATGATGATGATGATGATGATGATGATGATGATGATGATGATGATGATGATGATGATGATGATGATGATGATGATGATGATGATGATGATGATGATGATGATGATGATGATGTTGGTGTTGGTGTTGGTGTTGGTGATGATGATAAATAAAAATAATAGCTGCAGCAGTAGTAGTAATACTGATAATAACAATAATGATGAATTGTGTACTGGAATCATTCAAGGTATCTGTTACTAAGGATAATGACATTGTCAACCCAATCCTTCCGTTGACAATCCTTGTTCTCTCTCTACTTAACGCCTATTTAACGTTCACCTTTTGAACACTAGTTCTACGTATAAGTATAACCTGAATTAATCAGCAACACAGTTTAATATCTTTTCAGTTTAATAAGAAACAAACAGACAGAACTCAATTCGATTACAGCTCAAATAGTCAGCCACACTACTACAGCGAACACACTCGAATTCAAACTTCTCTAGTCAGCATAATTCTTCGCGCCTCTTGACACACCTGTCTTCTGTGCGCATAAGCGAAATCTTATAATATACATATAGCGCGCCGCTGCCCAGATCGGCCGGCCGCGCGTGTCACTAAGACAGTACAATTAAACGTTATGCATTTATCATATATACATATACACGTGAAACTAAAGTAAGCGCACTAAATATATACGCTAATATCTCGCACTGCAAGACTGTACACAAAACTCAGTTCACATTACCTCCTTCCTTCTTCTGGAATTGAGCAAATTAAATTTCAAAATTTGCGAAATTACCAAAATACATGAAACATATATATATATATATATATCTAACTAATCAATAAACAGTCTTACGATTACTTATAACCTTGACAAACAATCAGCAATAACATTCAATCTGCCCTTCTTGTACTTCACCTCAACATCAAAAGTTTGTAAGGCTAACGCCCAACGCACAAGTTTAGCAGACTTAGACATTGACTCAGTCAAATATGTAAGAGGATTGTGATCAGTAAAAATGAAAATTTTTGATCCAATTATAATTTCTTTTAACTTGTTTAGAGCCCAAACAATAGCATAGGCTTCCTTTTCCACAGTAGCCCATCTCTTCTGGGTATCAGTTAACTTCTGACTGATAAATGACACAGGGCGTTCTATTCCCTTGTCGTCCATCTGTGTTAAAACAGCACCGACTGCAAAGTCACTACTATCGCAGTACAAATTGAATGGTTTTCCCACTTCAAAAACATATAACACTACTTTGGATCGCACAGCCTCTTTAAGTAAATCAAATGCTTGCTGATGTTCAACAGTCCAATCAATCTTATCAGAAACACGTTTACTAGTTAAATCAGATAAAGGTTTCGCAATCTGTGCAAAGTCCTTAATAAACTGTCTGTAATAATTAAAAAATCCAAGCAGTTGCTTAACTTGCTTCTTAGTTTCTGGGATCTTCAAATTACTCAAACTTTCAATTCTGTCTGGATTCATCTTTATCTTACCAGACCCAACCACATGACCGATAAACCTTACCTCACTCTTACCAAATATGCATTTTTTCAAATTCAAAGTAACGTTATGCAATCTCATTTGCATCAAAAATGCATCTAGATGCTGTAAATGAATTTTCCAATTGTCAGAATGCACAGCAATGTCATCAACATACGGTTCTGCAAAGTCACTTATAGGCTGTAAAACTAAATTTATCGCCTTAACAAAAGTTCGGCCTGAATTTATCATTCCAAAAGGAACACGAGTAAATTCATACAGTCCATTATGTGTTACAAAAGCTGTCTTCCATTGATCAGATTGTTTTACAGGACAAGTCCAATAAGCACTTCGACAGTCCAAGATGGAAATCACATTAGACTTTCCAACTTTGTTCAAAACGTCTCTGACAATCGGCATAGGATATTTACAATCCACTGTGAATGAGTTAATGTATCTGTAGTCACAGGCAAGTCTCAAAGATCCGTCTTTCTTTTTTACAATAACCAAAGGGCTTGCCATTCTGCTCGATGATGGTTTAATAATGTTTGTTTTTAACATTTCTTTGATCTGACGTTCCACTTCTGATCGATAAATCAAAGGAATTCGATATGCTGCAAATTCCTTTTCACGAAATCCTGGTTTTAGTTCAATTTCATGTTCAACCAATGTACATAATCCGGGTTTTTCTGAAAATCTATCACAGTATTTGTTCAAGACTTTCAACAATAATATTGTTCTTGCTGAGTTACTGTCAAATGGCTAATTTGTTCAGGATCGAGGTTAAGTGAATTCTTGTCATCTTGAACCTCATTCCTCATTGGTAATTCAACCACTGAACCAAAATCTTCATCTTCTTCAACGATTAGACCACAACTTAATGCTCGAGTAACATATTTTCTGATCTTGTTGGCGTGAATTATTTTTCGACCATTTTCTCCCATATCGACTAAATAAGAGTACTTTGATCTTCGATGTATGATCGTACATGGACCATGCCATCGAGAAATAAGTTTGTTCGTTGACGTTGGATACAAAACTATGACTTTCTCACCAGCTTCAAATTCTTTGTGCTTTGCTCTCTTGTTATACTGATTCGTGTATTGTAATTGCTTTTCTCGAGAGTAGGATTCTGCAAACAATAATGCTTTCTCCATATTTTCTTTGAGTTCTTTCAAATACTTTTCTGGTTTAACTCCAACATGAGGTGGTAAGTTTATTTCTCTAGTCCAACTCTCTTTTAATATTGCCAATGGTCCTCTCGGAATTTTCCCATAGACAAGCATATATGGTGATACTCCAGTAGTTGCATTCGGCACTTCTCGTAATGCCCACACTGTGAAAGGAATTATCTTGTGCCATTTCCTCGGGTTGTCTATTATCACATGATGGATCATCTTTTTAAATGTCTGATTCCATCTTTCTACTAATCCAGCAGCCTCTGGGTGTCCTGGTGTGTCGAATCGTGGACTACAGCCCATTAAATTGAGAAATTCTCTTGTCAAACTGGCTGTGAAGTTCGTTCCTTGGTCACTTGTAATCACTGACGGTACACCAACGTTCATGAACAGTTCCATCAACGCTTCACACACAGCCTTCGCTGTCAGCGATTTCAATAAAAAGATTGTAGGCCATCTGGTGCACGAGTCCACAATGCATAAACAATACTTGTGACCTGCAGCAGATACTGGATCGATCGGGCCAACGAGGTCCATCGTCATTCTCTTGAAGGCGACCTCTTCTCTTGAGACCGGAGTGATAGGTACTCTATCCATCACCAGACTCCTTGCCTTTAGTTGACACTTCTCGCAAGACTTACAAAATTTCACAATGTCTCTTCTCATCTTTGGCCATACAAAAGATAATTTTATTCGTTCTCTTGTTTTCTCTTCTCCTAGATGTCCTCCAAATACCGATTCATGCGCCAATTCCATCACTTTTATTCGTCTCTCTTTTGGTAACACTAGTTGATATATCGTCTGGTCTAATATCTGATATTTCTTATGCAATAAACCGTTGATCACACAGAATTCAGATTCTTTCTCTTGTGCTAACTTCCACCACGGCTTCAACGATTCATCCTTTCTCTGTTGCTCTTCGAACTTCCTCGAATCGGCAATCTGCATCTTTTGTTCTTCGTCCATCTCTTCATCTCTATACAAGTCTCCTATCCCCACATCACATTCATTGTCTTCTTCAGTTTCATTTAATGTGCCATTCTCGCATGCAACCATCTCTTGCTCATTCATCTCTGATGTTACACCATCTCGCGATAAGCTTCGTTGCTCATTACTTTCGTTTTCCTCATCACTTGAACTTTCAGTTTCACTCTTCTCATCAACATCTACCATTTCCTGTTTCCGACTCTGCGCTCTCGTCATTACATTTGCTTGTACACTCACATCTCCTTGTATCGTTTTAATTTTCATCTGTGGTACGGCTTTTAATTCGGCAATTATCTCTGGATGCAACAAGAATCTTTCTGTACTGCCCATCTTTGCAATACTAGCACACATCAAAGTGACATATGGTGTAAGTGAACACTGGATTTTACGCGGAAATCCCTCTTCTTTCACGTCACTACCACACAGTCTAACATCGACTTTCACTAACTTCGCAAGAATGGCATCTCCTGCCACACATTGCAAATTCACTTTTCCAATTTGTTCCACCTTCATGCCTTCCAGTAATTCTTCACTAATCACCGGAATCTCTGCACCCGAGTCGCTCAGTGCTTTGACTTTCACTGGCTCTTTACCGTCTACTCCACGAATTTCGACCTCGACATATTGCAAGAACGATTTCTTCAATATTCGACTGTCATCTTTTCCTATGACTTCTCTCTGAATTTCAGCATCCAATAGAATTTCTTTTTGAATACCACATTTCATTACTGACTTTACTTCAGTTTCTTGGTTTTCTTGACCCGTGGTTTGATTACCTGTATCACTAACCACTTGAATCAAATTCACCCTTGTGTGTTCTTGATTTCTGCTAGAACTAGCTGCTGCCACTGGAACTGGACAAAATTTAACCAAATGTTTGTCTGAACCACAGTTGTGACAACGCTTCACCACCATACCTCGTTGTTCATTTCCTTCATTTCTCTTATACTGCGTAAACGATGTGTTGCCTTCCCTCTTGGCAAACGGCGCTGACGATTTGTTAAATCCCTGACGACCAAACGTCACTTCTCTGGTCTCATTGGGTACAGGGACACTAGCCTTGACTTCTTTACCTTTGAACTGACTCCCTGTTTCTGGATTACTTTTCCACTTTCCACTCTGGCTTTGGTTTACGGAACGTTGAGAAGGATAACTGTTTATATTTGGGATCGCAAACCCAATTCGATTGTTTACATGAATGTCTGCTAGGTCTGCCACTGCACTAGCTTGAAGACAGTCAGTTCCTTCCTTCGACAATACAAACTGTAGTGGACCTGGCGGTAAACATTCTTTTAGCTTATCCGCTACCAGCAAATCAAAGAGCGTATCATACTCTCTGTTCACGTTTCGACTTCTCACGTAATAGTTTAGCAAGTTCTTCAGTCTTGCCGTAAACATCGTATAAGTCTCTTCTGTTGTCTTCTTAGCATCCACAAATCTGGCTCTGTATTCTCTCGAAGTCAATTTAAATTCTTTTAATAAGTGCTGCTTGACTCTATCATAATTGTCTAGATCATCGTATGACAATCTATTCAGAACGGTTCGAGCTTTCGGCGTCATCAATGGTAGTAATAATTTAATCCAAAACGGCTTTTCCACAGCAAAACTGCGAAATGCGTTCTCGACTGTTTCAAAATATAATGGCACCTCCATCATATCAGTTGGCATTTGAGGCAATACATGCTTCATTGCATCACCTATTTTCTTAATTTTTGACACCAAAGTTTCACTTTCTTGCTGTTTCCTTCTTTCAGCTTCCCGTTCTTCTCTCATTTGCGTTTCTTTCAATGTCAATTTAGATTTCTCCAGTTTCAGACGTTCTTGTCTTTCTGCCTCTGCCTTTTCCAAACTTTCTTTCTGAAATTTGAGTTCTTCTTGTCTGATCTGTTCTGCACGTTCCAACTCTAACGTTCGTGCTTTTTCTTTTTCTTCTTCACGCATTCTCTTTGCTTCAATCTGTTGCTGACGAACCTCTTCATCACTTTTTCTAGCTTTTTCAAATTCAATCATCTGCTCCAATCTTCTTCTTTCAGCATCTTCCCTATCTCTTTTCAACTGTTCTAACTGAATCTCAAACTGATTCTTTTGCAATTCAAGTTCTGCCTTACGCACTTGTTCTGCTTTATCTTCTCTCTCTCTCTGCAGGCGCAATTCCTCTTGCCTTGCAAGTTCCGCTTTCTCTTCTTTCTCTCTCTGCAAGCGCAATTCTTCTTGCCTTGCAAATTCTGCCTTCTCTTCTTTCTCTCTCTGCAAGCGCAATTCTTTCTCTTCTTTCTCTCTCTGAAGACGTAATTCTTCTTGTCTTAGCTCTTTCTCTTCTTGTCTTCGTCTATCCTCTCTTTCTTTCTCTTCTTGTCTTCGTCTCTCCTCTTTTTCTTTCTCTTCTTGTCTCCGTTTCTCCTCCCTATCTTCTTTCATCATCATCCACTGCATCAACATCTCCATAGACATAGGCGCAGGAGGTTTTTCAATAGCCTTTTCGACGGCACCGCCAACGGCACCTTCTTCTTCGACTTCTTCTTTCACCCACACTTCAGCGAGTTCCTGTATCATGTCACCACGTGACATACCTTCTAATTGTTCTTCTTTAAAACCGGCTTTCAACAAACGCTGTTTCAGCCTTTCCGTAGACATCTTCTTAATATCTGCTTGTCTTTCAGCACTTAGTTTTTCCATCTTACTTGTTTACTTTGGTGATTTCTCTTTTCAAAGAAGTCACGGTTTTTCTTGTTGTGTGAATCGATAAACAAACGGGATTTCTTTTATATTTGTTCGTGGAAAAACAACGAAATTTTTATACCGTTTCTCGTGTTCCACCGTCGTTGATATCGTAGACACGTCACACAGCAACAACGCGTAGATTCTTCTAACACCGTCGTAGATTCTTCTAACACCGTTGTAAATTCTTTTATCACCGTCGTAGATTCTTCTATCCGCCGAAGGAGGTGATAACGTGAATTTTAATCCACCGTGAGTTTATATCCACCGTGAGTATTTATTCCACCGTGAGTATTTATTCCACCGTGAGTATTTATCCACCGTGAGTATTTATCCACACCGACGCTATTCCACCGTGAGTTTTTATCCACCGTGAGTTCTTATCCCACCGCTGCCACCAATAATGTCAACCCAATCCTTCCGTTGACAATCCTTGTTCTCTCTCTACTTAACGCCTATTTAACGTTCACCTTTTGAACACTAGTTCTACGTATAAGTATAACCTGAATTAATCAGCAACACAGTTTAATATCTTTTCAGTTTAATAAGAAACAAACAGACAGAACTCAATTCGATTACAGCTCAAATAGTCAGCCACACTACTACAGCGAACACACTCGAATTCAAACTTCTCTAGTCAGCATAATTCTTCGCGCCTCTTGACACACCTGTCTTCTGTGCGCATAAGCGAAATCTTATAATATACATATAGCGCGCCGCTGCCCAGATCGGCCGGCCGCGCGTGTCACTAAGACAGTACAATTAAACGTTATGCATTTATCATATATACATATACACGTGAAACTAAAGTAAGCGCACTAAATATATACGCTAATATCTCGCACTGCAAGACTGTACACAAAACTCAGTTCACAGACATTATTGTGAGAAACTTGGTAAATATTTTGCATAGTCATCATTCTATTTGATAAAGTTTTTTAAATTAGCCAGTGTCGTGAATAATTAAAATTAGCTAATAGATTAGATCTATATTATACATATTATATATGTGTGTGTGCTTTCAAAATTTGAGTGATAGTTTATTAAACTTATTTGCAGGTTTTGCATTCACGCAATTTGTTGAGTTCGGGAACCATCGTAGGGGTCTTCAAGTTGGACGTTGGAACTGTTTATGCTGCAAATGGTAACAATTGATCTGAAGCATACATATTATCAATTTATGTAGTGCCTTTTTTGGTCAAACTGCTCAGGGATGCTCGATTGGGTAATGGGTAATTGGTTAATGGTAAAGTAAGGCAATGGCAAAGTTAGGCAGTTTGGTAATGGGTAATTGGGTTATTATATGGTAGAGTTAGGCAATTGGCTACAACTACTTAAATAATTTATAATTAATTGAAATAGCCAATAAACTTAACTTTCTGGTCAGTGTTTATGCTGGGAAGTCATCAAAGAGGGGGTAATTCTGGGGGAAATGTCTGGGGAGAGGGAAATATCATAAACTGAGGTTAAAGACAGACGTGATAGCAATCAGCCACCATGTGTATACTTGAACACCATGTGTAATAATGTATACTTGGTATGCCATGGTTATGCTTGTATGCCATGTGTATATTTGTATACCATGTGTGTATATTTGTATACCATGTGTATACTTTATGCCATGTATAATACTGTACTCTTGCATACACATGGTATGTTATTTGTATAAATATTTGTATGCCATGTGTTTACGTGGATTTTTATGAAAGCATAACAGATCAGATTCCCAACATTGGAAATTCGTCTCTGTCCAGCTGTTGTCAGTGGAGTGATATCTCTCTCTCGTGCATCCGCATCCATGCAATAATTCCTGAGGATTGTATTCCTGATGGATGACTGCAGCAATTGGCATATTGCAGCAGTTTTATGGACGTGTTCCCTGCTCTCTTCCAATTTCCTCTGGTTGCAGCTTGTGCCATAACTCTGAAACCCACAAGGAAGAATAAAATTATTCCAGTTTTAAGAGATGTAACTGAGCTAGCCAAAGAACAGTCAAAGTGTGCAGCACTTGGTGACAGATGGATTGTTCTCTTGCTAATGTGCACAGTCAGGCACTTACCTGCATACTAGGACAGATATAAGTAAGTAAGTAAGTATATTCTTTAATAAACGCTAGCAAACGCACAGCGCTTTACATGCAATTTTACACAAAGAGGAAAGAAAAATATAACAGTACTAGATCATAAATGAAATAATAGCAACAGAGCCTAACTGTACAGCATCCTACCCAGGAAATTTGTCTTAATTTGCAGCAAATCTGTCTTGCCAATTTATGGCTGATGCCCTGTTTCTGCTTAGATCGTTGGGTCAGGGATTACATGTCTGAGTAACTGAGCAACTCCAAAGTCAGGCATAAATAATGGATCCAGTTTGGTTCTCTTTTGACTTTTGGAAAATATCTGAAGTACCGGTAGTTGCAGTTTGATTTGGAATGTTCATTAGTAAAATAAATTGCCTAAGCTAACAGGGTATTTTATAATAAATTTCACTATTCTTAACTTACTTGAAACAGGAACCGAAATATATAGACCACATTGTGTTATAATAATTTCCGCTCTCTAACCCCTGCATGGAGGATAAAATGTTTCATTCTCTGAATCAAAGTGCGTGTATTGTTGATAAGAGCCATTGCACAATGGCGTCTGTGATGAAGTCAAACAGCATATGCTGTAGAACTGCTATACATATTGACATATGTAATAAATCTGTTGAAGAATGGTGTGCCTTGTCTTTGTCACCAAACTGCAGAATTTGTGAACGGCTTGAGCTGAGAAGTGAATAGCCTGGGGGGGAAATTGTCCTAAGGGCAAATGCCCGGGGAGGGGGAGGGATATCCTAGACTCAGGTGGTGTAACAGAGGACTTCTCTGTTGCAACTGACCTTGTGCTTAGAATGTTGAGATTTTTCCTTGTAGGACCTGTGGGTCTACAAGAAAGATGTGAACAACTTCCCATGTCAGTATATGAAGGTTTAAAAACGAAATGAGAGCTTTCGCTCTGCCCGTAAAGTTAAAATTTTTTTACTCTTTTGCATATTTTTGTCTTAGACCATCAGTTCTACCATAGATGGGCGATCCTGTCAGATCCTGAGGACATTAACAGTGGTCCTAAAGGGTATCTCAAGTGCGATATTGCAGTCATTGGCAAAGGAGACAACCTAAAGGTAATCGTAATCTCCAAACTTCTAAAGCACCACTCGAAGGTCAAGTGCAGGGCACCAACCTATTCACGAGCGCTGGACAATTGTAGGTGAGCAATTTGTCCAAAGTTGATATGCAGTGGTTTGAGGTAGATTCAAACCTTCGACCCTTCAGTTACAAGGCACAGAGCATACCGCTATACCACCGCGTCCCACACAGGTGAACTGTACTCATTATGCCCTGACATTCCTTTCTACTTTATCTCCAGTAAGCTGTGATTTTTTTAAATGCTTGTTTATGGTTGAAGAGTTGGCACTAATTGTTATTGCATGAGTGGATTTTGAATTTCTTGTACTTTAAGATAAATCGTGATGAATTGGGTTATGCTGATGCTTAGCTTTTAATCTGCCTGATTGCCTGAGGTTATTCTGAAGAATAAGATTTGATTAGAAGTAGTAGTGATGATTTAGAGTCTTTTATGGTGTTTTGTTTTACTTTCTTTTGTTTTATTTTCAAAATTTTCACTGAGTTTAGACTTCATCATGGATTATCATCATGAATTTGGTTAACACTGTTGGTTAACCTCTTGTTGTCTGGGATTGGATTGGGGTTGAGACTTTCTACAAACATGACCCATTAATGGGGTTGAGACTTTCTTTAAACATGACCCATTGGTTAACGAAGCTTGTGTGGAATGACATTAGTCTCTGAATAGTTAGTCTGTGTTAATGGATTACTTGTGGTAACTTATTCTTTCTGGTAGCCATTAACCAGCCGTTCTGAGAGTTGCTGTATATAGGTCTTAGTAGGGCTTGTGCTCTTTAAATGTGGCTCTTGGAAAATAACAGTTAAGTTAAGGCTAAACTGCTTTTCATTTCAATGAAGTCTTTTTTGATTCTGTTCAGGTTCCACAAAAAACCAACAAGGATGAAGATGATATAGCCAAGTAAGCTTCCAATTTAACAGAAATGTTATGCTTTACTGGAATGACACAGAAGAGAATGTAATATAATGTTACAAACTTATTATCATAATCACAATTACACATAGCTTTTAGCTATATGTAAAGTACTTAAAGTGTCGTGTTACATGCATACTTAAACCTCTTCAAGGAAGGTTTTTCAGAAGTGCCTCTGATGTGACATAAAACCATGATTGAACAGAATTTTTTAGAACTGCTGAAGGAATATATGCAAAGAAAATGCTAGAAGCTCATATTGCACGTTGCTAGGCAATGGCAAATGAGAAGACAGCTCAAGAGAAATTTTCATCATGTGTCAAGTTGTTTTTAATTCTATTATATACAGACCTATGCACTACTTGACTTGTATGAGGTTCTCAGAAAGAAATGCCTCAGAATTTATTATTTCTCATTGCTGCTCTTCAGTGTTTTGCCTGACGACTGACTAACCATGCCTCAGATTCTCATATCTGTGTGACTGTTAAAAAATTCTGTGCATGTTAAAAATTTGGTAGTAATAATAATAGTAATTATCTAGATGCAGGATCAGGAGAGAAAGTTATCTAGGGTCAGGAGAGAAAGTGAAAAAGCTGGTTTATACTTCAACATAAAGAAGACAAAGGTCATGACAACAGCAGATTGGGATAGTTTTGAGATAGACGGAGAGGAAATAGAGGTGGTAGAAAGCTTCACATTCCTAGGATCACTGGTTGGAAAGGAGGGAAAGTGTGATCCAGAAATAAAACGAAGGATTGCTATAGGGAAAGCTGCAATGACCGGACTGGAAAAGATATGGAAAGACAAACATGTGAGCATAGAAACCAAAAAAAGGCTCGTGAGAGCACTAATCTTTCCTATGGTACTGTACGGTTGCGAGACGTGGACAATGACAAAGAACATGGAAAATAAGGTTAACGCTTGTGAAATGTGGATATGGAGGAAGATGCTGAGAATATCTTGGACTGAGAAAAGAACGAACGAATCAATACGAGAGGAGATTGGAGTTGAGAATGAAGAGTCGTTAAAACAAACTGCGACAAGAATGAAGCTAAGGTTCTTTGGACATGTTATGCGATCTGATGGTCTGGAGAAGGAAATGATGCTGGCGTGCGGTGAGGGGAGGAGAAGACTGGGTCGCCCAAGGAGGAGATGGATGGATGAGATACAAGATGTAACTGGCATGAATTTGGCGGAATTGAGAGACTTGTCATCGAATAGGAGATGGTGGAGTGTGTTCACCAGGACGATCGCTAGAGCTCCACGAGCTGACAGGACAAGGTGATCTAGATGCATGGGTACATGATTTCTGTGTTTCAGCAACCTCCTGTTGCCAGATGGCTTTCCAGCAAATCGACAGAAGGCTAAGATATTTGTTCGCATTTATCGAGCAGAGGGTCTGCCTCGGATGACAATGGGATTGATGGCAAACGTAAAGAGAGCTCTGACGGGCGAATGCAAAGACCTCGTCGATCCCTATGTGGCCGTTTCGTTTGCCGGACACCAGGTAGAGAAACTGATGTTGCTTAGTTCTTTACATTGATTTGATTGTAATTGTGCCACGTAAAGAGGAGACTAATTGGGGGTGCTCCCAAACATCTGGATATCTTTGAGATGATTACGGTAGTTATGGTTTATTTATTGTTGATATTTATATAGCACCATTGTATATTGAGAAAATATAAGCAGATGGCATTAGTGAAGAAGTACATCTCGTGGTCACTTTAAACCGACATCTGAGAAGAGACTTACGTGGCATTAGCCCACATAGTGCATCATTAGGAGCCTTTGAACAGCTTTATGTATATATCTGTGTGTGTGTGTAGGTGTATGTGTGTGTGTGTGTGTGTGTGTGCGTGCGTGCGTGTTTGTGTGTATTAAGACTCTTATTTAGTGCTTCTAAGGCCCCTCTGAGAAGCGCTGCACACATATTGATCTAACTCTTCTAAATAAGTGCATTTTAAGGGATTACTGGAACAAAGTCCTATGCAACAGTAATTGTGAACTCAAAATTTCTAAAGCACAGGCTGATTCAGGTGGAAACATACTGAGACAGATACGTCTTCCTAAGCTGTTTTTCCAATGTCTGTCTTTCCCTTTATGTCCCAGATCCCAGTAATGCTTTGCAATCTAACTGCAAATGCAGGCTTCACCCGTCTTCCCACTTAACTGTTTCCATATTTCACATAATGTAAACTGTAAATCTCAGAAATTTCTGCAGAACTTTGCCTTTTTACTTTACTAGAGATGGTGCTTGTGTTTTTTTTACATTGCATGAAGTGATTCTCATGCATTCACACTATCATTCCAATTGATTAAAGTGTAATGTATGATGAAGTTCCAACTTAAGGTTTAACTATTTAAACTGTTTAATAATTGTATCCTAAGGCTTGATCTATCGCCAAAGTGTTGTTCTAGACTTTCCAGTCGTCTCTGTATGAAGGACACCTTTCATGTAATGTTATGTAATCACAGATTTATATAGCGCCTCTTCATGAGAAACTCATCAGCGGTGCTCTCGACCTAACGATGGAGAACCAGGATTGAAGAAATTGGTTTTCAATTGCTTTATAGAGGTAAAGAAAGACTGAGAAGCTCATGTCATAAGATGTTAGGTAATCTATTCCAGACAGTTGGACCAACTACAGCAAAGCTTCTGTGCTGTACTGTGGATGTTACCTGTTGTTATATCTAAACTGTTTAGATATTGTTTTGTAAATTGATGTATCGTTGATTATATTTAGCTGTGTATGTCTTATCATTTGATCATAGTAGTCTGTTTGAATTGTGTGATGTAATTGCTCTGTACAATGTAATGCGTGTGCACTTGTCAGATGCAAACAAGGGCTACTTATAAACTTTCTAAAATATTTACTTTTAATTAGTGTGCCAGACCTTTTTAGAATGCAGCTTTTGGGAGCCATATTAATTACCTGATTAGGATTATGAACGATTGTTGTAACATTGCATGAACTTCATACAGAGTTTCAAATTATTCAATTTCACTTTGAGTTTTGATTCTAAGTCTTATAAATTATTTAATTTCACTTTGAGTTTTAATTCGAGGTCTTATAAATTATTTAATTTCACTAATTCTAAGTGTTACAAACTATTCAGTTTTACTTTTAGTTTTAATTCTTAGTGTTACAAATTATTTAATTTCACTTTGAGTCTTAATTCTAAGTCTTATAAATTATTTAATATCTCTTTGATCTTACCTTAGTCTGACCAATGTAATGCATTTTAGTTGTAGAAACTGCTATGTTGAGAAATTGTGTATTACACTGGAATATATATCTATGCTTATTGGTTGAGTGATTGATTCATTGATGAGTAATTTGTCTTTTAATTAGGCTAAGACATCTGTCAGGAGAGGAACCTACGAACCGGTTTGGAATGAACAGATCATCTTTACAGAAATGTTTCCTCCGCTTTGTCGCCGAATAAAGATCCAGCTGCGAGATAGCGATAGCGTCAATTCAGATATCATTGGAACACATTTCATTGACTTAGCAAAAATTTCAAACGATGGAGAAAAAGGTGATTTTGTGAAACTATGCTTAATATACTTCAGTGATGGAACCATCAGTATGGAATGATGTTTGTATGTGGACGCTTACTAAAGGACTTTTTAAGTGCATTACAAAAGCACTGCCTATGCCAGCCTGACTGTTGTTGAGGTAACTAAGAACAAACAGTTAATCCCTCAGTGTGTTGAACCAACAATGATATTATTCGTGCATCTTTTGTCAACTTTTTGAAAGTGTTCTTTTTTCCCAACACTAGACCAGCACCAGTTTGAGCAGCTCTGGGCAGCTTCCTTGAAGAAGCTCCTCAAAATATATCATTACAATTGCTTCTAACTAGATATCCTGAGAAGTGCTATTTGAAAGTGTTCTTTTTTCCCAACACTAGACCAGCACCAGTTTGAGCAGCTCTGGGCAGCTTCCTTGAAGAAGCTCCTCAAAATATATCATTACAATTGCTTCTAACTAGATATCCTGAGAAGTGCTATTTGAAAGTGTTCTTTTTTCCCAACACTAGACCAGCACCAGTTTGAGCAGCTCTGGGCAGCTTCCTTGAAGAAGCTCCTCAAAATATATCATTACAATTGCTTCTAACTAGATATCCTGAGAAGTGCTATATAATTTCGGTAACTTGTGTGTATTATGATTATTTGTATCTGGCTTTGTGTAGCACCTTTTTTAACCTCACACAGATGCTAGAACCTTAGAAAATAGACTTTTTCTGAATATCACAAGATGCTACAACCTTACAAAGGCTGCAATTATATATAATTATGCGTACTAAAAACATTTAAAATGGTGATGGTATTAATATTACTAAGAACACTAGAAGCAGCAGAAGTGGTGTGACAATATGATTGAATGAATGTTTGGGTAGTTGTCTAGGGCAAGGAATAAGTTTGGTGTTGAAAGAAATGAACTGATATGTTATACAATACAACTGTGTTTGATTTCACCCCACTTCCAAAGTTCAGAAGTGCACATACGATTCAACAACTTCTTGGTCTTTCTTTACCCCTTTTCCGCAAGCATTTGAAACCATTCTTTTTGATTGTGGTGTGGTGGGGAGCACATCTGAGGAGTTTGTCGTGAAATGGTGTTATACAAATGTACAATTACAATCGATGCCAGTGAGCAAAGTGAGAGAAGGACTTGCTCAAGGCGCTCTCTCTGTGTTACAGGCGAAACACTATTCGTTCTGCTACTGTGCCCCAGATGTTTTTCTGTCTTCATATTTGTAGGATTTCTGCCAACGTTTGGTCCCAGCTGGGTTAATTTTTATGGTTCAACTCGAAACTTCTCCCTCTTAGAAGAATGTTCACACCTTAATGAAGGATTGAGCGAAGGTGTTTCGTTTCGTGGTCGTCTGCTTGTTTCGATAAAAACAGAAATTCTAGATGATCGAGAAATGGGGCCGTGGATGGTGGAAGTGGAACCAACCATTCCAGTTGCAGATGTAACTTCAGATTCCTCTTTACTTGGACCTTCGTAAAAGTGGTTTGAATCAATTAGGCAACCTTTTTGAATATGCAACCGTTGAATATGCAACCGTTGAATATGTAACCGTTGAATATGCGTGCTTTGGGTATGCAACCATTGAAAATGTAACCTTTCAATATGCAATCTTTTGAATATGCAACCACTGAATATGCAACTCATGCATCTCGTGGGTTGCATATTCAACGTTTTCTTCAGAAGTAATTTTTATTAGCATGAGACAAACCTGCTTAATGCATACTGCACAGTAAAGAGGAAAGTACAGATTGCTAGTACAGTGTTGTCAATTGTAATTGTAAAGAATTTATTGTATTGTGATAGAATAAACACATTAACGACAAGCTGCATTGGTTTCCCAGTTGCTTTTAGTACACTCTCGTCATTAAAGTGTTACGGTAGTCCAATGCAGGGAAGGTACCAGTTTACCAGTGTTCTGGAAACTGCCAACCCACCATACACAGCCATGATCATTGAGCCAATAGCTGGTTCACATTGTACCAATGGCAACTGGTGGCCACCTGTGGTCCAATATGTAGTTGTGAGGGCTGATTGCAAGGATGGCAACTTGCAAACTCTGAAAATTTAAGACACTGTCAGGTAACTTCACTGCATGGAAGCAATCGAGATTAGGACTGTTGTCTCATTAATTGTAATTATAATTGAATATTTATTTAACCCCCTCTAAGAGCAAGACTAATCAAAGGCTAGCCTATGTGATGTTAGATGTCATTTAAAACTAGACTGTTACATCAGTTAAATACTGTACAGTAAGGGAGAAGAGTCACCAGTGGGAGGCACCAGTGGAGCCCAAACAAGGAATTCATATCAACAGATAAAAGAGAACATCATGTTCTCTGTGTAGCAAAGATACAGTTTATAGAAATTGTCATACTGGGTATATTGGACATTGCTAAACACGTGTTTTAAATATTTTCAGAATTCAGTTGGCTGTACAGAAGATTTTTTTCTGTTTGGTTGCCTTATGGAAGCAAATATGATTGACAGAAGACTGGCAGAAGGATTGATCAAATTTGAACTCAGCATAGGTATCAGTCAACCATTCAGTCAATCATTCAGTCAATCATTCAGTCAATCATTCAGTCAATCATTCAGTCTATTAATTGTTCATTCAGTCAGTCAGTCAGTCTATTAGTTGTTCAGTTAGTCAGTCAGTCAATCATTCAGTCAGTCAGTCAGTCAGTACATTTTATGAAGTTATCCATCAATTAGTTGTTATAAGTCAAATGAAACTGCCAGTCAAGCCATATGTACCAACGTCTCTGTCATTTTGGTATTTGTTTTCAGTTATGTTTAGGTAATTCATACATAATTTCAGTAGCATAGTAGTAATATTTATCAACTTTGGGACATGACCAAGTATGTGAATGTCATAAGCAACTTAGACATAGCAAATTATGGTTGTGGACCTTAAATAGCGTGGCATCTATTGTAATGGGCAGTGGGATGAATGATCTCACTCGATCATTTCTTTGTAAAATGAGCAAGGTCAAGGCCATACGCAGATGCCCTTGATGAAATATATGACTACATTGACCCTGGATTTTGACCTTGCAACGGACCTCTCAAGGTCTTAAATATGGTAAGAATAGAGTAGAAAAGGAGAAGTGCCTATTTAGTGAAGGCTAGATTCCTAACTGCATTCAGAATGTTCTGTTAGGTAACTATGGCAACACACTGGAGTGTCGAAATCATCCTGTTCGGAGTAAAAGTGAGCCAGAGCTGGAGGAAGAGGAGAATCTTTTGGCTGAAGATGCACTAGAGACGACTCAGTCCGGAGACAACCAGTGCCATAGCATTACCGAGCCACTAAAGCCGCAGACTAGAGAAAGGTCACCGTTCTTACTATGTTCTGACTTTGAAATAAATCACCCAGGCAGTCACATTCAAAGCATGTTGTTCAAAGTATGTTGTTCCTGGTGAACGTTTTGTCTTTGTCAGGCTCTTTCTGCAGCTTCTCACCGACCTCTCCACTCTCGCGACCGGCATGTTTTCTTTGTTCTGCGTGCCAGGACCACTCTAACTCAGACTAGATCTTTTGCCAACATAAAGGGCCCTCCCTATGGAAGCCCTTCCTTCCTCTATGGGTAAAGTAAGGTCTTTCTGGATCTCTTCCTACATACCTTTCCATGCTTAAGATCTTTTTCTTCTTTCGGGGCCTTCTCATTGGGAGCGCTGCTGAGTGGCCTCGACTGTGAACAGCGCTATACAAATCTCCAAATACGATACGTTATGATACAATATATGTCTGCTTCTAAATGATACTAAATATTATTTTGAAAATCATTGTTTCAGTATATGATCAGGGGCAGTGAGTCATTGAACTGTTATGTAGTTTCAATATATGCATTCTAATTGTTTAAAAGAAATTACTTTGTATGACATGTTAATGAATATTGCAGCTGAATTTAAGTCAACATATCTGATTAAATTTTAATTTTATTTTTGCTTTAAAGAAATGATGTCTGCAATGAATAGACCATTATCTTACTTTACTGTGATAAAATTAATTTAATTAATTGATTAAATAAAAATTGTTCAGGGTTTAAATAAAGATTTAAAAACTGCCTCTTTAAAGTTTTGAAAGTTTCACTCTTAAATGTTAAGGTGTTTAGTAGTTTCTAAATAAATAGAAACCTTATTTCAGGTATTATTATTATCTACCGATAGAAGGCGAAAAGCCGTGTATGTGGGTGAAGGGCCAGTTTGAAGATTACAGGAGAAGGCTCTACAACAGCAACGTTATTGAGAAGATTTCTGAGAAATTGGTCAGTTTTTAAAGTTACTGGGTTCTAATTAAGTCCTGGATATTAATTCAGTTTTTGTACGTTTTAATTACTTCTAATTTCTTTACATCAGGGAACATTAGGGCAGAAATTCTTTAGTGCAAGAGTTGTAGACCTGTGGAATGGTTTGGATGATAGTACTGTCTCAGTGGGCACTATAACAGCTTTTAAGAAGGAGCTAGGAAAGTTGGGCTATTAAGCGTTCCAGGTTAATTTGCAGTGGTTCTAACACAGACTACACGTCTTCTGACCCACTTAAAACCCTTGTTATGTTATGTTATATTATGTTATCCCTTCTTAATTGCAAACTCACCAGTTTCCAAGTGCTGCTGATAAGCTAAGCGCGGGGTGCCAGCTTATTTACGAGCACTGTGTAGAGTCAGAGGAGTTGTCCAGAAATTCTGTTTGATGAGCAAGGTCCAACTGCCAGAAGACCAGAGATCTATCTTTCTTTACCATTTCTTGCTATCTCTATCTCATTCGTATCTTGTATCTGTATCGCATTCGTACATGGTCTCTTTCTGCTTTGCCTCTAAGTCTGTGTCCGACTGCCCTATTCAGATGTGTGTATTACGCCATGCATGTTGCCAGAATGATGCTACAACACTGTAATAGGGCCTTGCTCATCTCTAGTGCGAAGCAGGACGTTTTGGCGTCGCCATTTTGGCGCAGGACATTTTGGTAATGGCACCTCCGTTTTGACGCCACCGCTTATACACATAAACGCATATTTCAGTAAACGTAGTACGTAACAGTTGGCAAGAAATGTTTAGTTTTCTTTTAATGCATTTTGAAATAAGCATAGTATGTAAGAGTTGTCAAGAAATGTTCCATGAATATTGTTCAATGCCGTAAAGGCGCTATTTATTGGTAAGTTGTACAGTCGTTCAGTTCACGAGTCCATCAAAAAATTATGCTATAGTCCTCTAAGGTAGTTGATGTGTTTCGTTCTCTGTAACTCTCAACAATTGTCCTGAACTCCTGATCCTGACATCGGCTGCAACGTATTTTTTCCGCTTTACAGGCGGCTGGTCTCCACGAAAAATTGCTCGTTAGCACAATGTGACACATAATTAGTGCCACTTGGCAAGTACTTAAGCCGCTTCAGCGAGCCAAAATGGCCGTGCCAAAACGGTGGCGCCAAAACGGCAGCGCCAAAACGTCACGTACCGTTTCTAGTGTCGGTCAACTTCTGGGTTTGACCTATTTCCTGGCCAATCTTGACACCAACTGTCTAGATTCTGTTTTTCCATGATAAAATATCAAACTAATTATAACTATTGTGACTGTAACAAGATGCTTATGATGCATGTTTACAAATCGAATTAAATTAAAATGCGGATAAGTGTCGAAACCGAAGTCCGTGATGAATTGATAAACTGCTGCTTGGTACTTTTAGTTGCTGGTACCTTTAGTTGCTGGTACCTTTAGTTGCTGGTACCTTTAGTTGCTGGTACTTTTAGTTGCAGCCTCAGCCTCCTTAGCAACCAGCCTCAGCAATTACCATCCTTAGCAGCTGTGCTCCTTAGCAACCAGACTCGGGCTCAGATTCAGCCTCTTTAGCAAGCTGCCTCTGGCAACCAGCCTCTTTAACAACCACATCTCGTTAGCTACCATACTCCTTACCCTCCTGAGCAACCAGCCTTCTTAACCGGTAGACTCGAGATCAGTCTCCACCTTTTTAGCAGCCAAGGAGACTGGTTGCTAAGGAGGCTGGTTCTTTAAGAGGCTATGGCTGACCTTGAGGCTGGTTGCTAAGAAGGTTGGTTTTTAAGGTTGTTGGTTGTTTAACCCTTTAGCAACAAGAAGGACTAGTTTTCTATACATTTAGTGCATGCTTGTCATTAAAGTGTTAGGAGGCTGGTTGTTTAAGAGGCTGAGGCTAGTTGCTAAGAAGGGTTGTTGCTAAGGAGGCTGGTTGCTAAGGAGGCTGAGGCTGATCTTGAGGCTGGTTGCTAAAGGAGGTTGGTTACAACTTTATTTTTACAATGGCAAATATGATAATCGTGAATATTGTTTTTATGTCGAATAACGCGATCAGATCTATAAATTAATCCTGGTGCCTTTAAGGTCTTTTTCTCCTGAACCTTCTCATATTTCTATATATTGCCAATGGGAAACTTACAGCCCATTTATTGCCTTAATTAATGATTCACTTATTTGCGTAGAAAGACTGCTAGTTTCCCAACGTTATCTGCTTTAATAAGCGCACCTGTAATGTCGCAAATTTGTTTTGGCATGGAGAGCAAAGTTGTCAATTGTCGCAAATCTGCACCTGTGGCACGCAAAGGTTTAATAACTTGAATTTGATTTCTTTATGGTAGGAGAATGGAATTTCTGAGATAAGCGAGGCCATTCACAGGGACCGACCAAATCCAGAGAAGTTGTTAAGGATCATACTAGATGAACTAGCGACGTCGTGCAGTAGATATTCAGCCCTCTGCCATACCAGACCTGGTACATCATCATCCAATAGAACAAAACTCGACAGGGAACATCAGAAACTGTGTCAGCGAGAAATTGTGAGGCTTCATTTTATGTAATTTTAATTGAAACCTTAAATAGCGTCTTTTCAAGAGAAACTAGTAACAGGCACCTATTACTATCACCTATTACCTTTTACCTGTTACTATCACCTATTACCTGTTACTGCAATATCTCTTAAGCTGTACTTCACTGCCATAAGGCTACTCATGATTTCTTGTAAAAAATGTAGCTTTTCTACACGAAATCACTAAATGTTGCTTTTAATTTATATCAAATGTTTTCTTTCCAAGAATGTCAGTTATCACACAGTAATGTACAGTGCTACCTTTCATCAATAACAAAGCTACCTTTCATCAGTAGGAGAGCTACCTTTCATCAATTGCAGAGCTACCTTTCATCAATAGCACTTTGGCAATGCCCCCTACTCATGGCATGCCCTCTGTCCTATGTAAATTGACCTATCCCTTTATGTTGTCAAATGGGAGATGCCAATATGGACAAATTCACGTTTAACAATAAGTATGTTTGTGTTTATGGATAGGACCAGATCGGAACGATGTCGAGAACATTGAAAGCCGTTGTCAACAAGAGCAACCTGAGAGAGAAGTTGAAGTCGGTGACGACTATGCTGTTGCGATTGCGTCTGATTCTTCAGGATCCCCAGGATTCGCTTCCGGACGTTTTCATTTGGTTGATCCAGAACAACAAACGCATTGCCTACCATCGAATCCAATCCAAGGACATCGTATTCTCAATTGTCGACGAGGAAAAGGGAAGAGACTGCGCGAAGGTTCAGACTTTCTATCTCAAGGTTTGTCAGAAAGAGAAGCGATGAAATGCAAACCGCATATAATATAATTGTATTCACAAATTTATATAGCTCCTCTTCAAGAGACACTCATCAGATGCGCTCCTGGCATAATGACAGAAAACAAGAATCGAATCAAATGGTTCCAAGCGCCTGTAGAACAGAGATAAAGGAAGACGTATGTTGTAGGGAATGTGCTACCTATTCCAGAATGTTGGACCAACCACAGCAATGCTTCTGCTGCACTGTGGAAGTTCGGTCTGGGGGAACAGCCAGTTCATCACAGTGAAGAAATCTACGGCCAGGAAAGGATGAGACCGAGACATGCAACTCCCTGAGATGAGATGAAGCACGGCCTGCGAGACAGTTACGCATAAGCATTAAGATCTTGAACTCGATGCGTTTGTGCATTGACAACTGATGCAATTCCTTCCACATCAAGCTAGATATATGCCCAAACCATATATGTGTATATATTCGGTCTGCTGCTTGACTCATTGGACGCATCCCTAAATATGCCCCTATTTCTGCATACATGCGTGATGTGCTGCATTGGCTCCCTGTCCCGAGGCATTCCTGCGATACGGTTGCTGTACTGGTATGGCGCTGTCTCTTAGGCTGTGCCCCGGCCTATCTGTGTGAGCTCTGCAGCCCGGTTTCTGATTCAGTCGGTCGGCGTGCTCTTCGGTTTTCTTCTGGAGGAGAACTTTTAGTCCCCCGGGCTTGCTCCGCAATTAGACAACGCCGGGCTTTCTCTATTGGTGGGTCCTTTATTTGGAATGATCTTCCACTAGAGATTCGCCTACTCCCCAGGGGTAACACATCTGCTTTTTACAAGCTGCTTAAGTCTAATCTCTATAGCCGTGGCTGGGCTGGGAGCACTTCTGAGTAGGTTTCTTGAAGATGCAAATGAATATATCTGTGTATGTGTGCATTCATGAAGGTATATCCCTGTATGGAAGTATGCATGTGTTTGTGTATGTTGTTAGGTCCCAATGAATTAAATAGTAATAAGCTCGAACTAGGAGTATGAATTTTGTAGTTTTATTTAAAATTACAATAGTACGAATAAGGCTACCATTTCAAAGGAGCAAACCGTCCAGAACATCAGAAGACGATACAGCAAAGAAGTATTACAAACGTGTCTCTTCTTCGTAATTATAAGAGTTCAAATACGGTAAACTCGGTAATCAGCATTGTTGGTCACAGTGGACACGAAACAACGAAATATAACGCAGTTAAGCCTCATACGGCATTTACTTAATTAACATGCGTACAACTCGAGACTTGGCCTTTAAAAATACTCGAAACAGAAAAGACCTCGTCAGGTCACGAATAAAGGCCAAACTCGACAATCCTAGGGCCTCCTTCCCTTATATAGTACTTTCCCGGGCCGCTCCTCTCAAGGAGCCGGTCAAGTGCGACTCAGACACGGGAGAGTACATATGGACCAAGAGGGCAACATCTAACAATGTACATACCATTATCTATGTAGCTGCATACTTCTATTTGGATCAGTGTATAGTGTGTTCTTAGAACTCCGTGATGGTGCTTCATAACAGACTAGTTATGGGTACTTAGTTTAATGTTAAACTCAGCTTTACTCAAGAACTGCTACTGAGTTATGAGAACGGATACTTTCTCATCTAATCTAGACACCGGCACAATAGAAGGTACTAATTACAATTACAAAATCAAAAAGACAGTGGTGGTGAAGGATCTCACTCGATCAATTCATTTTAAAATAGACGGGGTCAAGACCACATGGTTGTTATGGTAGAACTGTACATTTACATTTTTACTTAGTTTAATGTGCAGCTCAGCATTGCTCAACAACTGTTACTGACTCATGGGAACTGTTGGGAACATTCTTAAATATGCCAGAATAAGATTTCTAAATGAGCTTTTATTTTTGTTGTAACATTTTGGCTTTTGATTGTTAGCTGCCGACTAAGAGGGGAAGTCAATCAGCCAGTTGGACATGTCAAGCCCAACTTCAGCTCTACCTTTGGCTTGGTCTGGCGAAACACAAAAAGGAACTGTTCCGTGGCCTTCCCGATGGTTACCAAGAAACTCCAGAGATGCAGAGGGCTTATCAGATGCAGGGTCTTCCTCCACTAACTATCCGATATACTGGTTAGTGACAGCGATTGATGAATGCTATGACCTGATCAGCTGGATTCTCGAATCAAGCCATCAACCCTGCGTACCATGGCTTGATCTCTGGAGAGTTGTAATTTCCTGGATGTTTTATTGGCTGTTTTGATCATATATTCACTGCTAGTTTTTTCATGATTTTAAATTGAAGAGATTCACACTGCTGCGTGGGTTTAGCTGTACAATGTACATTGTACATCCAGTTGGACTTTATCAGCCCCTTTGATGGCAAAATATTCTAGCTAAGGACATCCTAGCTTAGTCATGTCATGTATTTGCTAAAGGTTTCCTGCACTTGTAACGTGTGTGATCGTGGCTAGTCTAAAAGCTTATTGACTAGTATTGTAGAACACAAAGGCATGTTTTATATTGGTGCCACTTGAAGTGTGAAGAGACTTCTTGCACTAGAAAGCTTCGTCCTTAGTGACAGTCGTGTGTGATGATGATGAGGATAAGGATGTGGATGAGGATGTTGTCAATGATGATGGTGATGAGAATATGAAGAGGATGTTACCGATGAGGATGATGATTGTGATGACAAGAATGATCATGGTGATAGTGCTGACATTGATCAGGGTAGTTACATCAGGGACTGAAATGGAAAGTGTGGTGGTTCCAACTAAGATGAAAAGAAGGATTAGATGGATAGTCACATCATGTCTTGCATTTTTTGTAGAGCTTCACTCCTTCCAGTTGCGTGCACACATGTACCAGGCCAGAGGTCTGATCGGATCAGACGAATCCGGATTGTCCGATCCTTATGCACGCGTCGTCTTTTCAAATGCAAGTCTCTGTACACAAGTCATCGATGAAACGTTAAATCCCACGTGGGATGAGACATTGATCCTGAACGAGATCAGTGTCTATGGAACGATCGAGCACATAAAAGAACAACCTCCTGTGATTGTCGTTGAAATTTTTGACCAAGATCGTATGGTAAAACCACTTCTCAGGCTCATAACATTCGCGCTTGATTTCACGTCGCTTGTTCTTATGTACTAAATGAACCCAAGACTGCACCCATGTGTAAGTCGTTTATTGCATAGATTGATATTTAACAAATGGCAACTTATCTGTGATATAATATCACAGGTTAGTTGCCATTTGCTAAATTCAATCAGAAAAGGCCGAGACATGTATGCGGTTCATGGTCCATGGTATATTTCATAAATTTTTTAACAGATGACTTAAAAATTGGCACCATCTAGCGAATGATATGAGAAGAGTGTTTCTCTGCACAGCAGGAAGAGGGAGAGCGACATGGACAGGGATGTAAAGAGACAGGGAACAGGCAGGGTTGTTGCTAACGGCATTACAATACAACTATTTTATATTGCCCTTCTTCCAAAGTTCAGGAGTGCAGTGCACACTTGACCCTAAGACAGAACATCAGTGGCACTGAGCAGTTGTGCACTATGGACTTGCTAAGGGTTCCTACACAAGCATCGCCTCGAGCAAGGCTTGAACCTGTACTCTCAGATTGGGTAGCAACAGGAAATTTTACTCTGGTGGAACATATTGCCGAACTACACGTGTAAACTGTAAAGCTCTGCGCTGGACAGGGAAGTTTTTGTTTAAGTAACTTGTTCGGTTATAAATACTACTTATAGTAGAAAGTTACTTATAGAGAAATGGGCATAGTGGACTAGTGTGTGAGTTGCTTTGGAAGGACATAGCAATGTGACATATAAAAGCTCCTTAATAATATAATAATAATAATATACTCTAAGAATTATAATTTGTGATCAATAGTTTTGTGTTGTTTATAAAAGTTAATTATGATTGAAGATTTAAGCATGGCATTGTAATTTTTTAGGGAAAGTCTGAGTTCATTGGTCGGACGGTAGCAAAACCTGTTGTAAAGGCAAGTCATGAGAAGTATGAAAAGCCAAACTTTCCACCTCAGCTCGTGTGGTTTGATATCTTTCGTGGATCAGACAGAGCAGGGGAGCTGCTTGCAGCTTTCGAAATTCTACAGGTAGGTCATTATACAGATAGGTTAGATGATGGACAGATGTATATATATGGATGAATGGTTAGGCTGTTAGTGATTAGATGGATTGAAGAGGATGGACGGTGTTACTGTCCCAATGTCGTCCCCACAGAAGCTGCTCTCGCCTTCATGCTGGACATCTTCTCATCTGTTGATACTGGAAATGCATGCCTCTCAGTATGTGTTGACCTTAGTGCTGCTTTTGACACTGTCGACCACCAGATACTACTTTCTAGACCCAGTAAAAGTTTTGGTATCTTTGGGGTTGCCTTAAACTGGCCCACTTGTTACCTCTGCAGTCGGTCTCAGCATATGGATATTGTTAATGCTTGATCAGATCTTTCTCTCTGCATTGCTGTTATCCCTTTGGGATCTGTTCTCTAAGTCCCCTATTATTTAACCACTTCACCAATTGACAGACATTTTATTTCTCATGTTTTCTTTAAAAACAGATAGATGGATGGATGGATGTTTGGATGGATGGAGATAGTGAGGTAGGAATGGAGGTTGGGAAGGAGGGAGGGATGGAGAAAGGGACTCGTGGATGTATGGACAGACATATGTGATGGGATGGTATGTGTCGTATATAGGCACCCTTGTAGTGGTATGGCTGTGTTACGGCGCCATGTAAATTGTCATTATTATTATTATTATTATTATTATGGGATGGCTAGGTAAATGTATGGATGGATGGATCGATTGATGGATGGAATGATGACCGCATTGGTGCATAGATGAATTGATGTAAGGATGGATTTCATTTCATTGAAAAATTTAATATAGCGCACCTTCAAGAAACCTACTCAGAAGCGCTCCCAGCCCAGCCACGGCAATAGAGATTAGACTTGAGCAGCTTGTAAAAAGCAGATGTGTTACCCCTAGGGAGAAGGCGAATCTCTAATGGAAGACCATTCCAAATGGAGGGCCCAGCTATAGAGAAATCCCGGCGTTGCCTAATTGTGGAGCGAGCCCGAGGGACTAAAAGTTCTCCCCCAGAAGAAGACCGAAGAGCACGCCGACCAACTGAATCAGAGACCGGGCGGCAGAGCTCACACAGATAGGCCGGGGCACAGCCTAAGAGACAGCGCCATACCAGTACAGCAACCCTATAACAGATACGCTGCGGGACAGGGAGCCAATGCAGCACATCACGCATGTTTGCAGAAATAGGGGCATATTTAGGGATGCGTCCAATAAGCCGAGCAGCTGACCGAAGAACCCGGTCGAGGCGGCCAATCAATCCAAGCGGCAGACCAACCAAGATCGCACTGCAGTGATCCAGCCTGCTTGTTACAAAAGCATGTATAAGGATGACAGTAGCATCATGAGACAGAGAACGAGAAATAAGCCGCAACTGGCGCAGTTGATAATAACAGCTACGGGTAAGCTGGTTAACATGTTGGGAGAAGCTAAGAGTACGATCCAGGAGGACTCCTAAATCCCGAACCACGTCCAGGAAGGTGATATGGGGAAAAGCCTCTGCCACCAGGGGCCAATTAACACCCGCTAATCGCCTACCACCACCCAGCCAGATAAATTGAGTTTTAGTAGCATTTAAGAGCAAGCGGTTGGAGGCTAACCAAGCAGAAAGGACCTCCATAGCTTGAGTCATCTGCTGTACAGCAGCTACCACCCCATCAGGGCGACAGTGAATGTATGCCTGAACATCATCAGCATACAGCTGGTGAAGAAGCCCGCATGACTCCAACAAGGGGCCAATACCAGCGGTATAAATAATATAAAGTAAAGGGCCTAGCACTGAGCCCTGAGGAACGCCATAAGGGGCAGGGACCCAGCCAGATCTAGAAGAGCCAAAAACTACACAGTTAGTGCGCTCTGACAAGAAGGAGCGAAGCCACTCAAGGGGCCCACCAGTCAGCCCAAAAGAGAAAGAGAGGCGTTGGAGGAGAATGTGATGATCAACAGTGTCAAAAGCCGAGCTGACGTCAAAGAGGGCCAAAAGAGAGATCAACCCAGCATCCATGGCACCATAAAGGTCAGACAAAAGGCGGATTAAGAGGGTCTCCGTAGAGTGATTCCTGCGAAATCCAGATTGTTGAGAGGGCAGCAAACAATTCTTGTCTAAATAAACAATCAACTGATTTGCTACAATACGCTCCAAAACCTTGGAGAGAAATGATACATTAGCTATCGGGCGACAATTCGCCGGATCACTCGAGTCAAGTCCATCCCGTTTCAGTGCTGGGTGCAGAATGGACCGTTTCTGAGATGCCGGTAGATGGGCCTCGCGGATCGAGCGATTGCACATCATAGTGAGAAATGGGAGTAGAACGTCGATGAGATCCTGCACAAGAAACGTAGGCACAGGATCCAGTTCGCACGTCTTCGGAGCAGAGGTCATAATGAGCGCTCGCAGCTCAGCACTCGTGACCTCGTGAAGGACGGAGAGACGGCAGTCCGTGGGTGGAAAGTCTGGCGGGGAAGCGGAAGAGGTTGCCTCTCGGATGGATGATATCTTAGCGGCCAGTTTCTCAAGAAACTCGTCGGCGGTGAATGGCGGTGGCGCCTGTGCTTGCTGACTATCCGACCGGCGGCCAAGGAGGTCTTTGAAAGCAGTCCATAGCTTCTTTGGCTCACCCGACCGCCGGCTAATGATGGCCTCCCAATATTCCTGCTCCCTGCTTCGGTAGAAAGAGTGCATGTTTCGGACGAAACGAATCCAGTCAATCCGGTCCTTCGGAGATCGCGTTCGTCTATACACCCTCTCCAGACGCCGAGCACGACGCCGAAGGACTCTGCACTCGGCGTTGAACCATGGCGACAAAGGGCAGCAGCGCGTCGTGACCGAGCGAGCTGGAAGGAATTTCTCAAGTAGCTCTGACATCACTGTATCGTAAGAGCTGAATAGCTCAGCGACAGTCCGCTCAGTATTTTCTTCGATGTTGTTGAAGAGAGGATGGTCGCGTAGAGCAGCTCCAAAAGCCACTTGATCCAAATTCTTCCATTGTCGGACTTGCCTAGTGATGATGTGAGAAGGCGATCCAATAAACGGAATGGCAGCAACCACAAGTCCATGATCCGAGATGACAGGCGGGTGTACGTTGACGTCAGTCACTCGGCAATCGTCTCTGGTCACCAGAACATCAAGCCATCCACCGTGGCAGTGTGTAGGCTCTGTGACGTGCTGCTTCAGCCCAAACTGATCCAGCAGAGCAGCGAACTCCACAGTCTCCGGACGTAAGGAGTCTTCAAGATGGAGGTTGAGATCTCCCGTCAGGACCAGCCGAGAGTTGTATACCGCAAACTGCTCCAGCAGGGCCGAGAGCTCATCGAAGAAAGCCGAGGGTGGCGCGGAAGAGCCAGGACGGTAGATGGCGAGAAGTGTGACTGGTCCACGCTTAGATGAAATGGAGATTGCAAGCGCTTCGAACATCGACGGCACCTGGTGGAGGACGATCCTCTTTGTAGTCAGAGAGCTCTTGTGGTAAACGACGATGCCACCCCCTCGTACTGCGGCATCACGAGAGTCGGACCTCGGTCGATCGAGGAACGAGTAACCGGGAGGGGCAGAGCGTCGAACTGAGACATCCTCTGAGGCAAGATGCCAGGACTCAGTTACCGCCAGCACGTCTAGATCGTTGGCAGCGATCAGATCTGCGACCGGTATGTATTTAGCCCTCAACGAACGGACATTGAGAGTTGCAATGGAGATGGTCGAAGAAGAAGAGGCCGACGTAGGATGGTGCGACGCAGGACGTATCCGTTGCGAAGTCCAAGGTGGCTGACCAGACGGACGCCATAATCCAAGTCCAAAGAGTGTCTTGCGGTCGGGCCGACGAATTCTTTGTAAACAACGGCCAAGTGACCGAATTAGGTCAGCAGGATAAACATACGAAGGGGGCGTGGCCATTAAACACGGCTACTGCCCAGCGGAAAACACTGCAGAAATCCACGAAACAGCTTGCAAAAGTCGATACGACCGGTAATATTAAATCCAGAAACACAGTACTACTCGACAAAGTATATGTAGAACGCTTTGAAAAACCGAAAAAACAAGAAACTTGATCTAATAGTAGAGCCGTGGCTAGCTAGAGTTCACACGCCTGAGGCGCCACTCCTTCCATTCATTGATTAGTGGATGGATGGATTGGCAGATGGATATATGGATACGTGAGTGAATTTGGATGGATGGATAGAGTTAGTGAGGTAGGAAGAGAGGTACGGAGAGAATGAGTGAAAAAGGGACTGATGGATGTGTGGATGGATGGATGGCTGAATGGATGGCTGAACAGATCAATCAATCAGTGTATGGATGGTTGAATGAATGGATAGACTGTTGGATGGATTAATGGTTAGGTAATTGAACAGTCAGTCCATCAATTGGTTAAGAGCAATTGAACAGTCTATCAGTCAGTCATCCACAATCAGTCAGTCATTGTGGTGGCACCATTCATCCGGTATAAATTTTCTGCTTGTTTTGTCTGTGACTGACATTTTAGCTTGCTTCACCTGGAGACAACTGCGTGGATGATCTTCCTCCTTTCCAGGTAGCATCATCTGACGACAAAGATCGAGGTCCTCTGATAGCTGTTCCTCCGGGAATCCGACCGACGTTGAGCAAGCACAGGATTGAGGTTAACAGAGATACAGAGAATCTTGCATGTTTGCATGAACAGAAAACTTGGTACTTCTTTGATGAATGCAGTGTATTTGTGTACACTATAAAAAAGCCAATTCTGCTTAAAACCCATGTTTGTGCAGTGCACACTACAAAAATACCTATTGTTTTGACCCTATGTTTGTACACTATAAAAGGCCAACACTGCTTCAACCACTCTAAAAAGGCCAACATTGAGTGGACCCTATGTTTTTACCACTATAGCAGGGTCAACACTTTTTGGACCATATTTTTATAACCTCTATAACAAGGCCAACAGTGCTTCAGCTCTCTCTTTGTACCATTATAAAAATGTCATCAATGATGCTATGAAGAGCTGTTAAGTGCCTATTTCTAAGGTGCATTGTTTGTGATTGGTGCAGGTTTTGTTTTGGGGCGTACGTGAGATGAAGCGATATCAGTTCCTGTCCGTCGACAAACCGCGCATCGACATCGAATGTGCCGGACACATTCTGAGCTCATCGGTTGTCCAGAATATGCAACGCAATCCCAACTTCACAGTGCCTGTCAAGTACTTTGATGTTGTAAGGCTTCGAGATCTAGTCCGTAACTTGTAATATGAGTTTTGTTGTCTAATGCACTGAGCTTACCTCATAGAATGTTACACAACTATTTTCATGCCTCTGTAGAAACTATGTCACAAGCATGGTCCCAAGGTCGAAGAATTGTTCTGTTGAGGTGCAAACTGTCTTGGCACATATCCGACATTAGGTCTCCATGTCTGACCTGTATTGGTTCTCATTTACTAACCCCAAAATCATGGAAGTATGAGTTGGTACCAGGTAATTTGACATTACATGTGCAGTAATCTTCCTGTCACTAACCAGGCTTATGCTGCTTAACTTCACTGTGCCTGCCACTGTCTTATCCACTGCCCATACTCATCACTGATTGCATTTATTATTTGTAAATGATTTCATAGGTTGGTACAGCTACATCTGCAGTCTTTATGTGACTGTCGTGCTGGGCAGAGCTCTATAAGTTATGTTGTTCCTCGCAATTGTGATGATAAATTCTCACTGTTGAAACCCTATGGCACTATAAATTCCTTCATAAGTCTTTAGTATTGCGATGCGCCATCGATTGATACCTTGTGCATTATACACCAGCATGATAGAGGTTACTAATTACAATTACCGTACAGTTATTAATGAACTGGGCTTTCTGACCAGTCATTCTGATCATATAGTGCAATTTCCATCTTTTTGGAATAGCAAACTGCGACTTGATACAATACAATACAATTGTATTTGACATTGCCCTCCTTCCAAAGTTCAGAAGGGCACACACGACCATATGATAGAACATCGATGCTGTCGAGCATCTGTCAGTTTGAAATAATAAAGAATATTATTCTTATATTATATAAATGCTTTCTGAATATTACTTGTGATTGCACTGCAGGATCTTCCTGACAACGAGTTGTATTGTCCTCCGATCACAATACGTTGTGTCGACTGTCGTAACTTTGGCCGCTTCGTCTTGGTTGGGAGTCACGTCATCGACAACATTCACAAGTTTATTTACTCCCCAGTTCATCCGAAATTGACTAAGGACAGCAATACACAATGCACAGGTGATTACGGTGTGTTTCTTTTGAAAATAAAAGCTTGTCAACCTTTTATGTTTTCTTGATGAAAATTTGTAGTGTGCTTTTGAAGTAATGGAGCCTGTCTGATAATGTTGTTCAAGTATTTCAGATTTTTATGTGTTGAACTTGAGCTGTAAATCTCGATTCCTACACCACACCTCTATGGGACACGTTAGCTCATTGGTTAGTGTGCTTGCCTTGTAACACAGAGAGTACACGTTCGAGTCTCTGAGATGGTTACTGTGTAGGGACATTGAGCAACTTCTTCGCTCACAATTGCTCTGCGCCATTGATCGATGCCTGGTCATTAGACAGTGGTGCTTAATAAATGTGTAATTATAAATGTCTATATAAATAAAGAGAAGAATCTGTCTGTCTGTCACAGAGATGTTTGACCGGGATGCATTTCTACAGTTTTCGAGCTTTTCACTCCAAACCTTCACTACTGTCTCGGGGTGGGCATTACGCACCCAGTGTGAGGCTTCGCGTCCCCTGTTTTCACCGCTACCATGGTCTCCCAGGCCAAAACCTACCCGGGCAATGCATTTTTAGCTGGTAAAAAAAACTTACTCAACCTATTTTCACTCGCCAGATGGCGCTGCCCGAGAAGATTCTGTGTGTTTGACCGCCCATTCTCTGTCACCGGCACGCATTTCTAAAGATTCGCCAGATGGCGCAGCCGTAGGGATTTCACTTCACATTAACTTTTGTTGCTTATTCGCTACAGGGATTGAAACTTATAACCCCGGGCAACGCCGGGTAAACCAGCTAGTAATAAATAAACCCCAACTATTGTGAGGAATTGTAACTTGACCTTTACTGTGCATTCACGTACTTGTTGATGAAAAATCATTGTACATGTTGGATGGTCATTAGGCGTTCATTTTAAATTAAATTTGGCCAGTTCATACAAATATGCAGTGCTTTGAGAAATACTTTAGGTGCTGTATTAAGTGTCATGCTACATAAGTTCAACTGATTGATCATCCTAATTTGACGTTGTTTGTGCTAGTACTTGGAAAGCACAACAAAAATAAAGTCAATTACATGAATTTGACGTTTCCTTTGTTTCTCTTCTTTCCAGAGAAGGTGGAACTATGCTCACAATCAAGTGTGCTTCCTCAGCCGGCACCCTCTCCATGTGCATCGAGCATCCAAAAGGATAAGTCTCACTCTACAACCATTTCCACAAGATGCGATGATTTAACAATTGTAATTGATGAGGAAATGCCGCTGATCTCAAAGCCAGATCCTGTTGTTACAATACAAATGGTAAGCTGCTTGGAGCTGATTTTTTAAATGTTATCATTACAATTTGATATTTCATATTTAGAACTGACTAAACTTAGTTCTGAGAAGAGATTGCTGATAGCAGATGCAAATCGTTTTTTGCAAATCAAGATGGCCATAGATTCAGATGTAGTGTTTGCTCTCATGCATCTTTGTTTTTTGTCAATTAAAGCTTTTGTAAAGCATACCCAGACTGTTAGAAACACAATAAATGTGATATATTAGCAAAATTTATCATAGCAACATAATTATTTTTCCTAGTAGGCTAGGGAAAACTATAAATGGATTGAAGTATCATGAGATTTTCCACGATTCCATGCACATGATTGATATGTGTACAAGTTATACTGCTTAGTGACAGTAGTGTATATGTGCTTTGTACATCAATTACCCAGGGTGCAGTTGGGTAGTTTGGGTAGATTGCAATTGGGTGGTTTGAAGAGTTTACAGTTTGGTGGTTTAGGTACCGTAGATTGCAGTTAGTTTGGATAGATTGCAGTTAGGTAATTTGGGTAGATTGCAGTTAGGTAGTTTGGGTAGATTGCAGTTGGGAGGTTTGGGTAGATTGTAGTTGGGAGGTTTAGGTAGATTGTAGTTGGGTAGATTGCAGTTTGTGGTTTGGGTAGATTGCAGTTGGGTTATTTGGGTACCGGTAGATTGTAGTTAGGTAGATTGCAGTTGGATGTTTTGGGTAGATTGCACTTGGGTGGTTTGAGTAGATTGCAGTTAGGTAGTTTGGGTAGACTGCAGTCGTATGGTTTGGGTAGCTTGCAGTTGGGTGGTTTGGGTAGAATGCAGTTGGATGGTTTGGGTAGATTGCAGTTGTATGGTTTAGGTAGCTTGCAGTTGGGTGGTTTGGGTAGATTGCAAGTTGGGTAGTTTGGGTAGATTGCAGTTGGTAGATGGACATGTCTTGCATGAACAAATGCTTATTTACCGACTTGTTGCATTGGATCTGCTGTGCAAACTTGAACCAGTGACCATGCAATCACCAGTTGAGCGCAGATTTTAATTAATTGTTGTACCATTTTTTTGTAGCCGATTGCTAATGATTAACGTGCAAAGCCGATGATCGTTATTTTATTTGAGGTTTGATGTTATAATTTCCTGGTGATTAGTTTATCATTTGTTTAAGTTAACATATGTTTTATATATGTTTATTTTACAGTTTATTTTGCATGATAGTATTGGTCTCCATAAACCTTTATATTATACAGTTTTTCAAGTACTGGTACTGTAGTTAATTCATTTGTTATTACGTTCTAGAAATTTTGTTCAGTTTCGTAATTGCTATTTTAAATTTTATATTTTATTATTTTTTTTGAGTTTCTAGTCTTTTTAGCTATTTTGAAGGTTGTTGGCATTTTAAACATTGTGTATATTGACTTAGGAAGCGTGCAGTGGTGACTCATTGGCTCCATCTGCAAGTCGAAAAGTAAAGAGTTCCAGTCAAGGAAATGGAGACGATGACAATGACTTAAAAAGTTTAGATTGGTGGGCAAAATATCATGCATCTGCCGAAACAGCAATAAGGGTAGGCAGAGTTTGAAATTCAGTTATCCTAATTAATTAATTAATTAACTCGTTAGTTAAGACTTTATTGTGAATTTTAGGAGAAGCCAGGTCATGTTTTGACTCATTGATGATCATTATTCCATTGTCAGTAAGTACTGTTTTCGATGTGCATTAAACTGGTGAGTTTGAGTTTGGTTTCTTTTGTGAGAACCTTTGCTGTGCTGTTAAATCGTAGTATGTGCCTTTTGGTCAATGAAACATGAAGATTGTGATGATCTTAGATTTAAATCTAACTAAATGCTAGAATGATCCAATCAGAGAATTGTTTCCTTGCTGCTAGCTGGGTCCCATGAGCGCTGGTGAAGGATCTCACTTGATGAGTTGATGAAAAAATGAGCACGAGTGAGGCCAGACAGTCGCTATGGAAACCCATGTACAGTTACATTTATTTTACACTGTTTCTCTATTTCACTCGGGCATTTCTGACGTACGACCCTACGTAACCGTGTTCCAACTGAAGTCATGCATATTTCAGTGGCTTATGATATAATGGGCAGACCAGCAGGCAGATCCACGGTAAGAGGTAATGAGCTCGTCAATATATGAGATGCTGTGATGCATAGGACTGTCATCAACGAAATTAATCTGTTGCAGCTCGTGCAGGTGGCGGCACATTTACGCACCCAGCATCACAGATTGAACAAAAACACATGGTGTGTGGGCTGCTGATGTTGGCGGCAGAGTTGGACATTAAATGAATGATTAATTTGCCTTTTATGACAATTTTTTTAATTGGGATGGGTTGTTGTCATTTGTTCTTTCGGAGAAGCTGTGGATCAGATTTGTCCCCAAGCATTTGATTAATACATTATGCATTAAATGGAGGCATCAATGATCATCAACATTATTGCTGTTGTAATTGGAATGGGTGGATGTATTGTTATGCATAGTCCTGTTTCTAAGTGGATCTGTATGTACGTCTGGATTGCATAATTACCTCTATTCAGTACACAGTTTTTGTACTGGATCTGTTGCTGGCTGTTGTGGAAGAAGTTTGAGTGTTTGATGCTCTGACTGGGCTTTGGACATGTTTAACTCAGTATGTGGAGAGCTGAGCATAGTTTTTTATTTGTGGCCTTCTTTTAAATAAAACTGTTCATAAATTGTGGCTTTTAAGCACTCAAAGAGCGGTTTTTAATTGAAATTAAAGAAACCAAGTTGATGTGTCTGAAACTCGTTAATGCAGTGTCTGTGGTTGCCAAAACAGCTGCCTTAGCTGCCTTAGAATAAGGTTGACATTATGGATTTTTGAAATAATTGCCTTGTTGAATAATTGCAGTAGTTATATTAATTATGATTATAGTACTCTTCTTGTAATTATAGTAGTTGCAGTAGTTTTCCTTTAAGTTGTTTTCCTTTGGTGTATCATTGAACATCAGATTGCTTGTAACACAGCTTTGAGCTGCCTAGAGGGAGCTTGGCAACTGACAACAAGGCTGTTGAATTCTTGGGTGCTTCATGTGCTTTTCGTTAGAGTTGTCAAGAAACATGCTAACTTCAAGATTGTCTTAATTATACTTAGCAAAATTTGAGAAGGAAAGCTTTTTCTAAAAAGAATTTCTGAGAAATACAGTTAGAAATCAAGAGGCTGATTTGGTGCCTTCATTGTCTTAAATGTAAGATCTTAGAAGTTTCTTTTTAGCTAACAGCTGGATGAAGGTGCTCAGTGGATGTTCGATACTGAGTATTTTTTGCATTGACCATGACTGTAGCTGGTTTACATTTGATCAAAGGTGCCGTCTGAAGTCAACTGACCTTTTAAGTATTGTTGGGCATGGCGATGAATTTCCTTGCCATTTGTAGTTTTAATGTGGCATATTGTCAAGTGTCCATTTGATGCAAATGCTTTAATTGTAAATAGGTATAATAGGTACAATTTTAGTTGTCTCTGATTCCAGAAAATAAAATAACTGGGAAAAGAAGTTAGAATTTGTTCAGATCGGTCTAGTTGCTTGAACAAAATCTGTCATCATATTTTATAGGATAAAGCAAGGACAGATAGTTTGGCTCCAACACCAACTGTGTGCATTTGTTGAAGTCATTGCAATGATGTAAACAAAAAACTATACTTAGTGCAAGTCATTTTAATAACTTCAACAAAAATGTACCATGATATTTTATTGGATAGATCTATTAAGGACAGAGATTTGGCCGCCTTGTTTTACGAACTGTGTGGATTTATCAACATTGCAGACGTCCAAAGCGCATAGTGCGATGTCCTACGTGTGCCTTTTGTCCATGGTCTCAAAGTTTGCCGTGCTTCCGTTTGTGACCTGGCCCGCAGTCATGGTACTGAACTATTGGATACTTTTATGCATTGCATCTTTTTCTTATTACGTGTATACATGCAACTTTTGCTGCACTTGTCTGTTGCCTCACAAACGTTTGACCTTATCGTTGTTGCATGTAGATGTATTATATGCCTGCTTCATGAGATTCGATTTTCTCTCTTGCATTTGGCTTTTTCAGTGTCTTGATTTTAGCATGGAAGACACCAGTGCCAGGGTCCTTCTGCTAATAATTGACTTTGCTGCAAAGCGCACACACTTGGTAACTCGTCTTCTGGGATCTCAGAACCTCAGAGAGCTCATGTGGTTTGTCCAATGGAATACAGTTTTGCTGAGAAACAACCATTGCCAAAATTGCATTATCGTAACTGCAGTATAGAGGTTTCAGAATTAAATTATATTAGATACATTAGATACCTAGTAATACTTTTCCCAAGTTGACGCTTGGAGTTGAGCGAAAACAAGAAATTGACTATTCGTAGAAGTCGCGCTGTTGTTGAACAGCTGCTGTCCGTGTTAGTGCTTCAGCTGGAAAGTCAGAAACTGGCTCGACTTTGCCCCTTCATTATGCACATGTTTGAAGAAGGTCTGTAATAAACGTTCCTGTTAGCCTTGCATTATCTGCCAAAGTGTTCAAGATGTGGCACTACCAGTTTACTGCATTTTCTTGATTTTTGCTTTCGAATCCCCAGCAGTAACAATAACGACGTATTTCATAAAATTCTGTGAATCAACTGTTGAATTGTTAGCACTTTATTGCATCGATTTCTTCGTCTCTGGCTGCTAATCTAATCTAATGACTTCTGTAGCACTGTGATCATAATGAAGCAAATGATAGTTGTTTGGAGTGAAGGTCAAAGTAATAATAGTCCGTTCTGGAAGCCAGGTCGAAATCCAATAGGTCAGAGTAGCTAGAAGTGAAACTACGGACGAGGATTAGCAATCTGAAAGAGGTGAGTTTGAAGTTTAGCGTTGTTTGAGATTAGAGAACTGACAGAAACACTAACTGGGCAGTGAATTCCAAAGCTTTGGGCCAACCACCAAGAATGCCAGAGAGCCCAACACTGGTTAGATGCAAGGCACAGCAAGAGGCAGGATATCCATTGATCAAATGTAATATTTGCTGGCATGAGTGGTGAGCAGTGAGTGGTTGAAGGTCAACTGAGTTGAATGCATTGTTATGTGAACTATTAGACAGGTGTTTTTTTAATCCTTTGTTCAATGAGCATCCATTGTAATGAGTGCAATATTGGTGTAATATGTGATGCCGCATATGAAAAGGGACCATAACGCGGGTTTGGAGTTATTCACACCACCATGATCAGCAAAGAATTCTGAAAATAATGGTGTGTTATGTCGTACAGTGGGAGTATTATTGCTTTATCTGTAGAAGTTAGAACGTGAGGTACCTGAAATATGTGATTTTCGGTAAAGCTCATTTAAAGTTTAGAATTCCCATAGAAATAGCCATTTATTCGAAGTTATATAGCTGAGCATTTAATTGAAATGTTCTGTTTTCATGAAACTTTTGTGCTAGATTCATAGACAGAGGTGCCCTCTATCTAATACCAGTGAAAACCCAATTTCGATATTTTGATGGGTGACCATGTTTAAAGGCCTGTATCTCAGTAAATAAATCCCGCGTTATGGTCCCTTTTCATATGCGGCATCACATATGTTGACACTTAGAGGTGTTTGTCATGGCTCTTGCCAGAAAATCTTGAGCCATCTTTGGTTACTGCAAATCTCCTTTAGCAATCCCAGTGAGAAGTGAGTTGCAGTAGTCAAGGCAACAAGAAACCAGATCAGTTGCAAGTGAGACCAAGACAGTTTGAGGCATATAAGAATCGATTCTACAATTATCCTGATTGTGAAAGCGAGCTGATTTGCATCAATTCTTAACATTGGTTGATGTCTTGTGCATTAGACACCGCGGCGCAATAGAAGTTACTCATTACAATATACATGATCAGAGAAGAAAATGTTCGTATCATAGGTTGTGCCAAAATGGGTGTCCATTCCGAACGATCAAGACTAAATCAATGTAAATGAATGAGGGAAAGAGGAGAGTACAGAAATGGGATGCAGTCAATGTTGCTAATAGTGCTGTTTAGGAATGACATTTTAAATTTAAATGTTTGCATGTTTTTAATTCACCTTCTTCAGCATTCACTACCTGCTGTAGGTTTTTCACAAAGGAGCATTTGTGTGTTAATCTATTTATATTCAGCTTTTATCAGAGTTTTTTGTAATTTCAGCGCATTTTTGAATTGACTTGAATGCATGCATTTCAGCTTCTCACACTTTAATATTTTTCATATATAGCCATCGTTGAAACAGAAGGAGAAATTGTGTGATTGAATACTGCGGATAATTCAGTGCATAGAGTTTAACCCTTTAACGACGAGAGGGATTGGTTTTTTGTACATTTTAGTGCACACTCGTCGTTAAAGTGTTAAGACGTGCACAGGGCAAATGCTCCAGAGAATGACCTTTGTATAATCAACTCTTAGGATTCTCTGATGGTTTTCTGCTTTCTCTTATACATCAAAGTCTAAGTTGGCTTCACTGAATGATAACGAATTTTGCTAATGATTTCTCTTGAAGCAATCATCGATTACCATAATGCCTTGGACATTATGATAATTATAATGGCACAATAGAAGTAATTAGATTTGATTAAGTATGCATCATGTATCTTTCTGTTGAATGACAGAACCTTCTGTGTGACACCGTGGCAGGTTGCATCAGTGCTGGCCTTGCTGTCAAGAGAAGAGATACAGTCAATGGGCATAGGGATTTTGCACTGGTCTTTCTTGCACAAATGCACTACTGATATTGATCTTTTATTTTATTTATAAGGAAGTAGAATTGTAGATGTATGTACTTTCTTACTGAACGTCTGTGTATGTTGTTAGAGTGTGCAGAAGACTGTTAAACGTACGGACAAAGTAGGTATTCTTCTCTACACCTGACTATGGTTTGCGTTCTGTCTTGACTGCTTGAACGTTGTGTGTAGATAAATCCCCAGTGCTTTTAATGCGTGCTTTAGTATGTACTGACTTCGTCTGTACGTGTTAATATATCTGACAACATATACGGCTGATTTTGAAGAACTAAATGTAACATGTTACACATAAGTTTTCCAACATATTTAATGGTTGGCCTTACAAACATTTCCATGTTGGCTCGTTCATAGGCTGACATACTTCCCTGCATGCTTGATTACCTGTTTGATTGTCGTTAATGTGGTGCTGTGTAGGTGAGATATTATGTGCACTGCTTGATCGCCCTAGGAATCAACTTCTTTGTTCAATTTTTCACGTTTTGTGATCTTGTGACCTAATTTAATGGTTAATGTTTCTGCCTTTTACCTGAGACAGAATCTTAGCGCATCATGGGTGTGTTCCATTACTGCTTGGAACATGGTAGCTTCCAGTGGTTAACAATGTATTATAGCTGCCAGTGCCTTTGGCATCACCCTCCTCTTTTTTCAAGGCTTGGGACTGGCACTTCCAGAGTATGGGTAGTAGAGGAGAATGTGGTTTGGATTTGAATTGAGTATACCCTGTTTTGATGTGGAACAAGAGTTAGCAGAGTAAAGTTGTGAAATGTGCAGGCTCTGTTTACAAAGTTAAATTTTGATGGTTGGAGGTAGTTTGTGTTTTTTATTATTGTATATAAAGCTGCTTGATGTTTAAAACCAGATCATGACCGATCAAGAAAACTTGACAACATGAATCTTCATTATATTAGAAATAAAACACAAATATCACATCATTTAGTAATAAATTGAACTGTCTAAGATCTACTTAAGTTGAGGTCCACGTAGGTGACCTGTTCTGGTATAGACAGATAAAAAGTTTGCTTGCACTGTTTGCACTTGTTCCATATCAATATATATATTTTTGAGTAAAACCCAAACTATATATCTAACACGCCTGAGTTGAAGTTGAATTAACCAGTGTAATGTGTGAGGATGTAGTCTGTTAGCTGAAAATCTGATGTAGTATTATTCATAGTTCGAGAATTCGCATTTTACGAATTTTAAGAATTTTTAAAATTCACGAATTTTAACGAATTTTAAAACTGCAGTTTTAAAATTCGTTAAAATTCGTGAAATAATAAAATAATAGAATTCTTTGCCATGGCAACGAATTTTATTATTTGTTTACTCTTCAACTTTTTAAGCAAGTAAATGTCATAAACAATCAATCATCAGCCGTATAATAGATAGCTGACTTGCAACACAGTAGTACTGATATTCAGTCACTGTTCTACTTGGAGTCTTGAACTTCGATTTTGATCATAGTTCGGGTGTGTGACTGTGAGTGTCAGTCAACAGAACGAAACACCACCAGTGCCCCAGCTCCAGTGTGACCAGTCAGTCACTAACACAGATTGCAACCAAACATGGTTTAAAAGATTGGCAACGTCTTCTACTTCATCGTCCTCTGATTCTGAGTCAGGAACAGCCCACTGCTCCCACTCGACTCTGGTTTCTGTATTTTCGCCATGCAAATGCTCCCGAATTCGTGCAGAACAACCAACCAACAAATTCTTTGTCACAAAAACAACACTGTATTTTGGATTACCCTTTTCTTCTCCTAAATTACTACATATTTCCACTCCGGTCCAAATCTTTCATCTTTAAGAAATTAGATTTCAACTATATTAACTCGTTACGTAATAAACTTTTATGTTGAATTTTACATTAAATTCTAAGCAGAAGCTTAACACAACAAACCATGACGTCATCACATTTGTTGTTGTTGCTTACGCTGTGTTTGTAAAACGCCACTGTCATTTTAAACAAGGCCCAACAATGGCCCAACGAATTTTTACGAATTTTTACGAATTTTAAAATAGACCAAAAATTCGCGAATTTTTACGAATTTTAAACCCGAAAGTCACGAATTCTCGAACTATGGTATTATTATTATTATTACTGTGCATTCAACTAAGCACCACCATCTGATGAACATCAATCATTAATCGATAGCACTGAACAATCAATCAATCAACTGAGCATTTATGTAGTGCCCCTTCAAGGAAACTATTCAGAGGTGCTCCCAGCCCAACCCCGGTGAAAGGAACAGTGTTTAGAGCAGAGAAGAAAGCGGGGAAGAGACCGCAGCTCAAAAGGAAGCCCATTCCAAATTGTGGGTCTAATGATGGGTAGATAGGAGGGAGCATGGCCAAGCTGACATTGCCAGACAATGGAGGCAACACAGTAGATGATGCGTTGCGAGAGTGGTAACCAGTGGAGGACATCTCGCATGTAATCAGAGACATGGCCAAATTTAGGAAAATTTACGACCAAGCGCACAGCGGAAAGCAGAATGCATTCGAGGCATTTCAGTCGAGTGAGGGGAAGCCCAATACAGAGGGAGCAGCAGTAGTCAAGCCGACAGGTAATGATCGCATGAATGAGAATAGCAGCAGATTTGGGGGAAAGAGAGCGGGAAACCATGTGAAGCTGTCACAGCTGAAAGTAGCAAGTGCTGCGAAATATGCAGAGAGAGGGTGAGTTCTGAATCCAAGATGATGCCAAAAACAGTTGGGAGTTATAGATTGATCTTACAAATGATCTGACAAAAAGATGGCTAGTTGAGCCTGTCATAAAGGTATTTATTTCTTCAAGAATCTTCCGAAGTGTGTTCATTATGAATTCATTCTTTTATTCATTCATTCCATTCACTGAACTTTGGGTTGCACACGGCCTGGAGACGAGCCCCAGCTTGCTACGTGTCGTAGAAACGTCAATGCTCTGGATAGGAGCACACCACAGATGACGACGACAACGATGATGATGATTCAGTGAGTAAATTTATATAGCGCCTCTTCAAACTGTCTACTCGGAAGTGCTTTCAACCCAGCCTTGTATAACAAGAACGATTATCATCTGAATGAACAGGTAAATATGTCAGACAGGTATGTCTTGTTCAGCCAAGTGTAAGGTCTTCATAGAGAAACTTGCGCTTGTAATCATTTCTTACATACGGTTAGGATGAATAGTTGTTGCTTTGGAGAATATCGTGCTTACAGCTGACTGGATTGCTTTAGGAGTATCCGGAAGTTGGAAAAGGACAGGCCAACCCTGATGCATCAGTTGAAGTTGACAGAAGGGCTTCGAGCAACCCAATCCAGGGCTCACAGACAGTTGGCTATGGGACCATACCCAATGGGCTTCCAAATGGGGAAGGCAAGTTGTTCTAGTCTTATTAAACACTCATAATATCATGTTTTAGCAGGTTTAAAAGAAGTTATATTATGAGATATATATTAAATTTCTGTGGATAGGGTTTCATATTTTAGGGATCGCTTAGTTGATCTGGTCTTACTTTTTATGCAGATTTGGATTCTTATTGAATAGGATTGAAGTCAAATTTCCACATTCTTTTATGTGACAGAGAACTGGCTACTGTCATGGGAGGGGGGATAGAGTAATGGTAATACTCATGGTCAGGAGAGCATTAGGTTCACGGATCGATTCCCGTAACCCCCTCTAGGGCGGCGCCTTGGATGGCTGCCAAACCGTGTGTTTATAATTAAGATCTTGATTGTACTTTCATGTTTCAATGTAATCTTACTGCGTCTGTCAGTTTGAAATAATAAAGAATATTATTATTATTATTCATTCATTCATTCATTCGGAACATTTACATGGCGCAGGCTGTTCCAGATAGCTAAGCAGAGGCACTCTCAGCCCAACCCTGGCTGAAAAGAACAGGTTTTAAGTGTTTGCTGCAAAAAAGTACGTGCAAAATCCCTAGCTAAGACAAAGTACAGGTCCAAAGGGAGCCCATCCCAGGTGGATTTCCCAACCACTGAAAGTGCTATGTGTTCAAGTAATTGTAATCGTAATTGTAAACGCGTATTTTTAGCAGCTTCTCAGACAACTCAACGTGCTCTCAACCTAACAACACAAGGTCACGATCTAACAGAATGATCTTCAACTGTTTTAACAGCTTTGACAGTGAAGTTGTTGACAGCTCACAGCTGTGACCACCTGTTGGAATCTAATCTAATGATTTCTATAGCGCTGTTATCGTAATGCCTACTTAGACATCAACGGTTGGTTCGTGTGAAATTGCTATAAAAAATCATAATCCAGTGGAAAAGAGGCCGTGTCGAAACCGATGGATCAGAGAAACAAGAATCCAGGCTATGGTAGATATATGCAAGTTTAAACCTGAATGACAAAAAAATTTTGCCCTTAGGGACTGATCTTCGTACTTTCCAAAGATTCCTTTTCCTGTTAAATCAGATTCCGACTACGATCCGAAGGAAGCGAAAAAACTTGAGAAGGAACTGATGAAGATGGAAGGTCGACAGACGGAACAGAAACGATACACGATGAAAGGATTGTCAAAGGCTGTCTCGCTTGCTGCCAAACTGTCTCCGAAGTCGAAGCGACGGAAAGACAAGCTTCTGCACATTGCCGAGTTTCAGGTAAAATTCATTATGCATAATAATAATAATAAATGCATGATAATAATAATAAGCACCCAGGAAATGTTGTTATTTACTGTGCTGATAGCTTTGTTATCTATTGCAGGAATATTGCATGCAACTGTACATTCATTTGGGATTTTTAACTTTGTTAGATGTACCCGAGCGAGTTGGAGGCACAGATTGAGTTTGGAGGCTTCAAGGAGTGGCTACACACATTCGATTTGTATCGAGGAAAGAAAACAGAATTCAGCGATGATGACGACAGTCGAGTTGTTGGCAAATTCAAGGTATGGCAGCTTGTTATGTGATGCAGTATCGAAATGTGCTGGGTTACCTAGTGCAAGAATGTCAATATTAGAATGCTGTATGAATACTATCGTGCACATTTTGTTGTGGTATGGATGTTACTGTGCTAGTAGAATTAGCTAATAGATAGGGCCTACACGCATGTTCTACAGGCTACTGTAGAATATCAAAATTTAGAGGGATCTGACAAGTTGCAATACAGACATGAATGTTATCATTCATGCTTTAGCACTACTATAACTATCCAATGGAGATGATTCAGTGCAGAAAGATTTGTTCGTTGGGCATTATGATGTGTTTAAAAATTTCTGGTGAATCTGGCACTCGTGAGAAATTGTTACTGTTCGTAGGGTGGTCTCGTCATTTACCGCCTTCCTCTTCTTCTTGGTGAGGACGCTGGGACCACAGATTCTACGGTTAGGCCACATCAGCATTTTATATTTGCAATTTAGCCATTTATTTAGGGCCTGTTTTCATTATTTTGTTGCAAACTTTATAACTGGTATGCATGTTTATATACGCACATACCAATACACTTAATTGCAAGTAAATTATTACACAATATTTTGACAGGTACTGTTATGCATAAAATTATTATTATTATTATTATTATTATTATTATGAAATTTTTTATGCAAGCAAGTGACAGAAATGCGAATCTTAGGACTGGTTTGGTCAGTCATCTGGTGAAGGGTCGTTAGATATCCAGATGTCTGAAAGCGAATGAGAAGTGTGAGGTTTGAGGCATTTCTTGAAAGAAGAAATAGAGTTCAAGCATTGGAAAAACATTAGTGGTCTATTCTATTCCTTGGGACATCAACATGGAATGCACCAGAGGCCATGACAGTGATGCATCGAGGATCAACCAAGAGACCCATACCTGAAGATTGCAGATTGCAAGGAGGGATGTAAGGAGATACTAGTAGTTGAAAGTAGGTAGGAGTGCTCGCTGTAAGGTTTTTATGGGTCACACAAGCCATTTTAATCCTTATATTGAAAATTCTACAGGAAGCCAATGCAGCTGACCATGCAGTGTTAAAGAGTTTGTACGACATGATGCATACCGTGCCATGTGTTTCATATCACCATGTCACTATTTACACTTTGCCATTAGAGTGGTGAATATTCATGGTCATCATATACTTGCTGACATTTCTGTACATATGATCCAATAATAATCTGGTGTTGTATACTCCAGGTTGATTGTTTTTTGTGTGTTTAGGGAGCAGTCAAACCATCTAAACTGTTGGTTGGTGAATCGTCGTCCACGGGAAACGAGGGGGGCACATTCGCTTCATCATCTGTTGCCATGTTTCAGGGACTTCCAAATAACGATCCTATTCATGTTCTTATCCGAGTCTACATAGTTAAGGTCAGCTCTTTTTTATTTAATTTTTTAACAGTATTTATCTTTCATTTATTCAGAACTGTTGTCTCGTTTATGTCACTGGTGTTGACGATATTTGCCCAAATTTATTTGTTTACCAAGCGATAGTTCTTTGTGACTTCTTGGCAAATGACTCTGTTAAAATCTCTTGATAACTTCTCCAGATCTCTTCCCAACTGCTGACTTGATCTCCTGTTGGATTCTTTAACTCCGTTTCTAACTTTGCATTTATTATAGTAGTTATTATCTTATACAAGTGACTTGTTATTATGCATCAGTTATCTTGCACGAGTTGTTATCTCGTGTACAATTTGTCACACACTCAGAATCAGTCATGTGCATGGAAATTAAGTAAGTACCATGAACTGGTGCTTGCTTGACCATTAGATAGTACGACTTAATAAACACATAATAATGATAATAATAACAACATCCAGAGCCTCAATGACATCGCTTTTCATGGTACCTTCGTTGTGCTTGAATTGGATGAGTCATAGGCTCATAGCCCATTTTTCTGTCTCTGGACAATTTATTTTTTTTATCACCTGTGGGATCATGTCTAACTCTGGTAAAAAATAATAATAATAATAATCGTATGCATGAGTTAACATATTTTTACACTTGCTTTCACGTACTGTATCCCTTTAGTGGCTTAAATGTGATGGCTTCAATTTCTAAAATGGCAATGCATTCACAGTTGCTCTAAGGTATACTGTTTGGTTGGTTCTAGGCCATTGATCTTCATCCAGCCGATATAAACGGAAAGGCTGATCCCTACGTAGTCATCCGCCTGGGACAGTTGACTATCAGTGACAAGGATCATTACATATCAAAGCAGCTCAATCCAGTCTTCGGAAAGTAAGGCCATTTCAGAAGATGTTTAAGCTGTCAAATGGACCATAGCTAATGCACCACCAACATTGTTCTGTTATGATTACTGAAAAAAGGAACCAGATATAAATTTTTATTTTTATGTTATTAAAGTAGTGTACATGCTTTTCTATAGTGACCATATGGCCTTGCTCTTGCTCAATTTTGTACGAATTGATTGGGTGAGATCCTTCACCACTGCTGCCAGTTTGAATATTAGTTTTGATTGGATTTTGATTTTGAATTGAATAGCCATCTTCTCAACATCAGTTACAAATCAGTACAGAATTTGAAGGTATTTATCATATTTTGTATCGATTTATATCTGCATATTAATAAAATGCCCTTAGGTACTTACCAAAGATTTGCTAATTGGGATTCTACATAATTTTTACTCGTAGGCTCTTTATGTTTACTTTCCTAGAAGATTTTTTTACCTTCTTGTATGAATTTTTGCTTCTTTTCCACAAGCGCTTGGAGACCATTCTGTTTGAACATTGTTTCATTGTGGTGGGTTGGGATCACCTCTGGTGAGTCTCTCCCGAGGTTGAGCTATATAATTTTTCAATTAAAATTACAATGAATATTTGATTAATTTTAATGGCCTCTTTTTCTCTGTTCCTTAGGTGTTTTGAAGTGGAGGCCACATTTCCACACGACTCTCTGTTAAAGGTCCAAGTGTACGACTGGGATCTGATCGGAAGTGACGACCTCATTGGGGAAACACACATTGACCTCGAAAACCGGTTCTACACCAAACACAGGGCCACATGCGGCATTGCTAAAACCTATGAAACGCAAGTACCTGTGCAGTAACAGTTGTAGAGTTATTTTGGTCATTTTATATCTTGGTCTTTTAAAATTGTAGCCTTGCTTCAGTAGATACTTGGACAAGTGAGAGAGAAAGAGAGGTGTGGTAAAGGGAGGGAGATTGGGGAGGAGATTGAAGGGGGATGGGAGGGAAAGTACAGAGGGAGGAGATGGGAGGAGGGAATGGGGGAGGGGTAGGAACTGCAGAGGATTTTCTGTACAGGATGTTCTGCCAACCAAGCATCCAGATGTTCTGTGAGGGATAGGTTAGTTATTATCTTAACTCCAAGAGGTTCTTAGAAGATGAATGACAAATGATTTATGATATATAACTAATATATCAAAATATGAACTTGTGACCTCTGTGCTTAAATCTTTGCAATGGCTTCTTGTTTAGCAAAGGACTTTTTCAAATTAGGGCTCATACTGGTAGTTTATAAAACACAGAACTCTTGCCAACCACATTCCTTAAAATCAGTCCTTATTCCCCAGACTGATAATGTTTTCAACCAGGTCAACTGATTATCTTTCTCTGTCATAGTGCTTTATTAGTTTCTGAGCCTAGATCCCCTGCATCTTTCTGTTCTGCTCAGTCGCTTATGTCATTTTGTTCTCAACTTAAGACTTACCTTTTTCAAATTTATTGTCAACCAGAGGCTGCCCTCATGACGAGAGTGTACTAAACACAACTGGGAACTAATGCAGCTCTCATGAAAGTGTTAATTGGCCAATCTTTATGTTACATAAACCTGGACGTAAATCAGGTACATATACATAAGGGTATCCTATCAAAAGGGCGACTTCGAAAGGGCGACCATCAAAAGGGCGTGTTCAAAAAGGCGCCGCTCATAAAGGCGCGTGTTTAAAAGGGCGCCGATCAAAAGAGCGCGCTATTAAAAGGGCGACAATCAAAAAGGCGAACAATAGGTTTAAGTTCTGTTCTTCAAATGTTAGTCCTACGTAACTTTATTGATATTTCCATAGTTAATACTACTGTATTTAGAGACAATAATAACATTAACAACGTATGTTGAGGTTATGAGCGATCCATCTTAGATACTCCATGTTTGTTCTGTTGCCATAATCTTCAACTATGGTCTTGATACGTTTGGCAACTTCCCTGTAGATTTTCCTTCAATGCGAGCGATGTTGACCGGAAAAGAATTGCTCCAACTTCATTTCGTTGAGACTTTGTTCTTTCTCCAAACTGTCTATGAACTTCCATATGGTGGGATGAGAAGCTCCAAGTAATTGACTGAACCCCTATGCCAATCTTCGACCGAGTTATTTGTTTTGGGGAGATCATGGAGTGCGGAATGGTGGACATTCCACATGTCTAGGTTGTACAACAGATTGCTCCGCCCACCTCGTCGTCCTGATCTTCCGATCCAAGTATCCCAATATTATGTTTAAAAGTCTATGCTTCTTCCAACTGCGAACTTTCTCGCCTTTTCGATTGTCGCCCTTTTAATAGCGCGCTCTTTTGATCGGCGCCCTTTTAAACACGCGCCTTTATGAGCGGCGCCTTTTTGAACTCGCCCTTTTGATGGTCGCCCTTTCGAAGTCGCCCTTTTGATAGTAAATCATACATAAGTTATGTATATTTACCTGATTTGTGTCCAGATTTTGGTGCATTAGATACTGGCATGATAGAAATTACTAACTGATACTAATATCAATCCAATCAATATAAACTGGATATAGTGCCCCTTCAAGATACTCGCTCAGAGGTACTCCCGGCCTAGCCGCAGCTGAAAGCATGGTTTTTAGAGATGAGTAAATGGCAGAGTAATTTGTCCTTGGATGCAAACGTAGCTCCAATGGAATACTATTCCTAATGGTCGGGCCCACAACAGAGAAAGCCCAGTGGAAGTGCATAGTGGAAGTGTGTGCAAAGGGGACAAGCAGGTCACCATGAAATGCAGAGAGCAGTGGTCACTGCAGATCAAAGCAGGACAGCAGACTGAGCAGAGCTCCCATAAGTGTGCGGGCGCAGTACAGAGAGCGCAATGCCAAACAAAGGCAGAGATGCTGTAGGTGATGCGTTGGGATGTTGGAAGCTATTGCAGGACATCCCACGTAAAGTCAGATAGGTGACCAATATAATTTACTAATTATATACGAGTATATGATATAATAATAAGACTGATGATGTTGATGGTAGTAGTTGTGGCAATGGTGATGGTGACTAGGATGCATACTCTAAATCCATTTATCATTTGTGGACATTGTTTGATAATTGAAGGGAGGGTTACAATGCTTGGCGAGATCCACTGAAGCCAACCCAGATCCTGTCAAAACTGTGCAAGGACAACCGACTAGACGGACCTTACTATCAGCCGGGAAAAGTTCGCATCGGGAAACAGATTTTCACAGCCCCTTTTGAAGTGCAGGATGACCACGGTACAGTAATCCAACCATATCCAATCTAATTGAGACTGGTTTCATTAAAACAAAATAATTTTATGCTCACTGCTGGTTGGTGGTAGAATATCGCGACATGATAATCTGATATAATTAATTCAAATTATACCAGATTAATTTCATGGAAAAGTCAAGTTTAATATCCATTGAATTTCAATAATTTTATGAATATTGTTTAATTATATGAGAATGTAGCAGTTGTAGCAGGTTGCTTTATTTTAACTCTCTGTAGTGTTAGATGTGGATTTTCTTGAGTGAACTGCAGTAACATTTTCGTCCTAGTTCTTGATCTTTGTTTTGTTTCTTTGCACTAGGTGTGAAGTCACGATTGTCCACTGAGCATCTTGCTCTTGCTGTTCTTCACCATTGGGAGGAAATGGCAAAGGTGGGATGCAAACTTGTCCCAGAACATGTTGAAACAAGGTCACTTTACAATCCAGACAAGCCTGGAATAGAACAGGTAAGGATCCATTATCAAATGGGCCTTGAATGAACAAAGTAAGCAAGAAGTGTCTTTGTATAGCACTGAGTATGAAGATAAAATTGCAGGTATTTTGTAAAACTTGTGATGTTGGGAAGTCGTGAAGGCATGTCAAGAAGAGGAAGACCTTGCAGAGTATGGCTCTGTGATTCAGAAGAGTATATTGCCAATGAAGCATCAGCGAATTGACTGGTGATGTGCAGCAAAGAAGTTTGGAGTGACATTGTTTAAAATTGCAGTGGACATCTGGCTTTTAGCCCATGGGCAGTAATGATGAATGTGTTGATAATAATGATGATGATAATAATAATAATAAGACAACCGATAATAATAATGATTTATATAACGCTGTAGCCGAGGCTGAAGAAAAGTGCGCTGTACTTGAGTTCAAAGAGTCAATAACAGTGATATTATAGTTTTAAAAGATAGGTCTTTTTGAGCTGTGGTTTGAGTGTCTTCAGAGATGGCGCATTCTTCACATGGTCAGGAAGACCTTCCACACAGTCTGTTGAGCGACAGAGAAGGCACCATTGTCAAGCGTCATAGAAGACCGTGGGACTTTTAGTTGATTTTTTTATGAGGACTGTAGCCGATATCTGTTCCGGTTTTCTGCTACCTGAATGCAGAAGTTGGAGATGTAGTCGGGTATGAGGTCATTCAGTGCTTGTAGGTGATCAAGCACAGTTTGTAGGTAATCCGCTGAGGAACACAGTTAACTGTATCAGATCTAGATGATGATGATGATGATGATGATGATGATGATGATGATGATGATGATGATGATGATGATGATGATGATAACAGTGATAATATGAGTCCCAACAACATATATATGTGAAGTATTTTTATATTTTGAATTTTAGGGCAAGCTAGAGATGTGGGTTGATATGTTTCCAATGGACATGCCTCTGCCTGGTCCACCAGTGGACATCACACCCCGCAAACCAAAAAGGTTCGTTGAATCAATACAAAATCAAAATGTCTGATTACAACTTGTCACTTGGTCTTAAGTTTGTTCTTCTGATTGTTTTTCTCTGGTTTTACCTAAAACTAGGACCATTCTTGGTGAAGAAGCCTTTTTGGTTGCTAAACCTAAATTTTGGATTTCTCTCCCTGTGTCTTTCTGTTCTGTTCAGTTGATTTTGTCATTTCGTTCTCAACTTAATGGTGGATAAGGACATTTTCAAATGTCTTATCCACCACAGGCTGCCTCTCCATCTTACAGACTGATCTTCTGGATATTGACCTGATAATGGCTTAGTTTTGGTGTGCCATCGTTGGATGCCTTGTGCATTAGACACCAGCCTGATATAAGTCACTAATTACAAGTACAATTTAGTTTGTTCAATTTATATGAACTCTGGGACCCATGAGCAGTTTTACAGAATGAGCCATTACTACACTACAGGGAGCTGCAGTGCAGGTATAATGGCAAAAGTTCTTCTGTCCCTAGTGAAACATAGTGTAGACACTTGTTTCCACTTTTTGGCCCTTAATCCATCACTGGATCTGAAAGTCCTGAACAGGGAGCCAGTACATTGCACAACTTGCTGTTTACTTCCCAGCTCACACCAGTACCAAACAAACAGCTTGCGCAGGACCGTTACACCGAGTACGCTCAATAGGGTCGAACCTGCAACCGTTAGATCTCAGAATAGGTGCGGCAACCATGTTGTGCATAGGTATGAGTGGCTTATTACAATGCCACAGTATTTTTCAGTATTTCTGGTTTTTTATAGTTATGAGCTTCGAATAATCATTTGGAACACGGAAGATGTGGTTCTGGAAGACGATGCCTTCTTTACCGGAGAAAAGATGAGTGACATTTACATCAAGGGTTGGATCAAGGGATCGGAGGACATGCAGTGCACTGACATCCATTACAGGTACGGGGGACATTTACCCTTGTTTTGTGAGACCATGATTTCTGTGTGAGGTGAAAAAACTGCTCACGTTTCAAGCTATAATGGCATTAACCACAAGTTATTTAATCGACTTTTTTGTATGGCATTCAAAAGCCTTACAGCTACTGAGAAACATTATGTAATGTGTAAAGTAATACGATATTGGGCACGGTACCTGATTGGTTAGAGTGCTGAGCCTCCTCTGAGGCAGTCACTGTGTAGAGACTGAGCAAGTCCTTAATGCACAACTGCTCAGCGCTATCAATGTTCTGTTATGTGGGTGTGTGTGCATTTGATGTTCTGTGTGTGCATTTCTGAACTTTGGAATGAGTGCAATGTCAAATGCAGTTGTATTAAAATGTTGAAGTTATTCACTAGTATGGGCAGGTCTTTGTCTGACCTGACAAGCCAAGTTACAGTACACACCGTAGCATCACTTCTGGTGTCCTTGACCTATCGAATTTCAACCGGGCTTCATCAACAGATTTTGATGCTTGATGATGGTTTAACTTAAAGCAACCATAGTGCATAGTAATGATACTGTGGAAGTCATTAGATTAGATAAGTGCATTTTTATGATTGTTTTATGAGTTATAGCCCATGTTTTCTTTGTTTAATTTAAACTTCAGGTCGTTGACGGGAGAAGGAAACTTCAACTGGCGATTCATATTTCCTTTCAACTATTTAGTGGCCGAGGAGAAGATTGTCATTTCCAGAAAGGATACAATGTTCTCTTGGGATGAAACTGAAATTAAGATTCCTGCACGACTTAATCTACAAGTCTGGGACGCAGACCACTTCTCTTCAGACGACTTTCTCGGTATTGTTCAAATGCATTGTGTTATCTACACTAATAATAATAATAATAATTTGTTCTTTAATTAAGCGCCTGCAAACGCACTGCGCTGTACAATGAACTTACATATAGTAGAAACGGCAGCCACGCAGGGCGCCTTACATACATGTATATAGTAGAAGCACACGATAACAGTTTTACAGGAGTCAAATATAACTGTTTTTAAGCGGCAGCCACACGGCGCCAATCATGGCCTACATTAATTTAACCACTGCCACCTAGCGAGTGGAAGGCTGAAAAAACCTTACGGGGTCTACCGGGTTCGATCTTGGTACCTTCAGCTCTTCACGCCAGTATGTTATCCATTACTCTACGGACCCCCAGCTACCATCTTTTTTATCTAAATGATCAGTTCATCTAAGCTGACCCCTTTGAGGATGCAACATGTTGATACCGGGTAGTTCTATTTTCATAGTTGTGGCATGCGAGAGAGTCTCACCCTTGTTCTCTTTCATGGACGGTGTATAGTCGATGTACTCCGGGTGCTAGTGGAAGAGAAATCTGCCAGGGTTTTGAACCTCTGATCTCTGGATTGACAGTCCTGAGTCCAGTACTCTAACCATTGGACTATGGCTCACCTGAATTATAATTATAATAATAGTAGTAATGTAAATCAATAATAATAATGATTATTGCTGGTTTCCCTTGAACTGCAAAGATTAGCCATACCAGAATTGCATTCTCCCTTGTTTAAAGTAGTTTTCCATTTCCTGTGGATTTCATCCTTTGGGTAAACAAACTTATTTTATATTTGTTATTATTGTTATTGTTATTATTATGGTCTCAGTTAAGAGGTTTCCGTAACATATTACTTTACCTAAAATCAATATTAGTCATTGGAAACTTTTCTACCTCGAACAAAAACAATTATTATAACGAAGATCTAATATTCTGGAATGGTCTTGTAGACCTTGGCTTGTACATCTTGGATTGGACACATTTTGAAACCGTTGTTCTAAAACTATTATACTATACAAATCAACTGTATTTGATACTGCCCTCCTTCCAAAGTTCAGAAGTGCACAGATGACCATACGACAGAACATCAATGATGCTGAGCAGTTGTAAATGAAGGACTTGCTGTAGGTTCTTATACAGTGGTGGCTAGAACCCATACTCTTCGTGTTACAGGTCAGGCGCTCTATCCATTTGTCTACCGTACCCCAAGGTATTGGGTTTTATGAATGGCTTAATTTTTGTCTTTTTGTGGTTGCATTGATGGACAGGAGCGTTGACGTTGGATCTCAATCAGTTTCCACGTGGAGCCAAGTCTTGCAAGCAGTGCACTCTAGAGATGCTGAAGGTCGATGGATCTGTGCCCCAGATGTCGCTCTTCAAGCAGAAAAGAGTCAAGGGATGGTGGCCCTTCCACGTCAAGAACGAAAATGACGAAATGGAACTAACGGTTAACTTTCAATTTCTTTCAATTTTCAACAGATCTTGTATGTCTTTCTGATAGGCGTAGCCACATTGAGGCAAGAGGAGGCAGTTGCCTCCTCTTGCATTTTTAGATTTCAAAACTTTTCCGTGGGTTATACCTCCGCACCCCTACTACACCTGGATGTCTGCCAGAGTTGCCTCTCTTGAATTTAAGTCTGGCTACGTCCTTGGTGCCTTTCGATAATGTGTTACAACTGTTTTTGTTCACTAGGGCATCTATAATAGCCAATTCCAATGATTTTTAACACAGGACAAGGAGTGTACCACGAAAGAGAATGGACCAGATTTGTTCAGTGCAGATCTCAGCCAAAAGAAGATTGACCAATCCTAGCAACAAACCCAACCAATCTGACACTTGCAATCAATCAATATTCGTTTATTCTTAATAATATAGTTGACAAAGACGCAACTATTTACATGTTGAGGTGGGGGTAGGGGCCTCAGATTTGAATAAGTGGCTATCGGTATATGTTCTTAAAGAGGATTCGAGGAATAAAGTTTCATTCGTCCTTTTTGGGCAGAGTGACAATGGGGCAGAGATCATATTTGCTGGATCGTAGACCTGGAAATAGGCACCATAGTACGTGGGGCGATCCAGTGTGAATGGCCTGAGAGAGGTGGTCCTGAGCTACTCTAGACGGGTCCTCCTCACTCTGGGCATCAGAGGGGATAAAGCCACAGCATTGCATCCTTCATATCAGTGCCTGTTTTGATATAGTGCCAGTGATTAAGCTGGTCTCCCTGACGTAGCTTTTGTGTGATGCTGAGAAATTTTGAAGATTTACATTTACATTACAACCCTATGATGGCAGAATAGTTCAGTTCAAGTCTCGGTGCAAACTACGAAAGTCATCTATGTGTTGTGCTAAAGACCATCTGGCCCTCTGAGTAAGCCTGCTAGAGAAATTTAGTCTTTCCCATCTCATTTTTTGTTGCTGTTAGCGTTAATATTAGTATTGTGATGGTGTTAAGTTTTCATGTTGTGTTTTTGTTTAGGGCAAATTGGAAGCTGAGTTGCAGCTGTTGACTGCAGAAGAAGCTGAGAAGCATCCGGCTGGATTGGGAAGAAACGAGCCAGAAGCCCTTGACAAGCCAAAGTAGGTTGTGTATATTTTTTATGCGGATATAGTCAGTAATTTTAATAGTTCATTTATTAAATTATTCTTTCTGCAATTTAGTTTGGTAAAAATATTTCTACTATTTAGGATAGTCAAGTGGGTTTTGAAGCAGTACCTGCACAATGACTTTTACTTAATCAGACAGTTGGTTCTGCACAGTGCAGAACCAACTGTCTGCTATGTCTGTGCAAAGCAACGGCACACCAAAAGTTGAGTGAGCCAGTGTTGCATTGTTGTACAATGCGGCTTAATTACCGGTAAGTGATGTTGGTTGGTTGCTTGGCTGGCTGCCTGGCTGGCTGGCTGGCTGGCTGGCTGGATGGATGGATGGATGGATGGATGGCAATGACATTGGTTAACATTTATCGATGAGATCAAAGGCAATTTATCCCTTCTAACGTGTTTTTATTTCAGCCGTCCGGACACGTCATTCATATGGTTCCTAAATCCACTGAAATCAATTCGTTACATCTTGTGGCACAACTACAGATGGGTGATTCTCAAGGCGATCGCCGTTCTACTCTTGGCCGTTCTCATCGGACTTTTCTTCTACAACATGCCCGGATACATGGTTAAGAAGATGCTTGGTGCTTGACGACAGAATCATTAAATTAATGTTTCACACAAATGTCACCTGTTTAAAAATTGTTTATTTATTCTGATGTTATTCTGACTTGTTTAACATTGCAGGTCTATTATCTGTATTGATCAGTAAAAAAAAGATTTTGTGAAAGTTTTATTTACTGAAATTAAAAGTTATTAATTTAGATGCACTCAAGCCATAAAAGTTGGTTAAATGTGCTAATATTTAACATTTTTTAAATATTTATAATTGGATACGTAAAGAGATTGGATGAAAACTTAATCATAGCTTCAAGATTACATTCCGTGCCTGAACTTTTATTAAACATCTCTGTACCCCTTGCTAGAAGTCGGTTAAATGTTGAAATAAATTATGTGGCTGTTCTTACTAATGAGCATTAAATGTGTCATATTCTTTTCCAACATGTAATAAGCTGGCGATGTTTCTTTAAACCTGGCTCAAATTCTGCTCCAGAAATGCAGAGCTTGTTATTTCTTAATTTTAATTGCTAAAAACTTCTGGTATTTTATTTCAAGAATGTTTATTTGACCAGATCCAGCTTCATCTCGTGCATGTTCTCATTCATTGCATTTTCACGTTTACTACTTTCCTGCATGGTATGGTGACGTTTATAACATACCTCTTTTACAAAAATTATGGCAAACATTTTGGAATCATCATTTGGCTGAAGCACAAACCATCTGCAATAAGCCATATGGTCAACATTTAACTAGGAGTGTGAATTCTCAGTTTTGCCTTGCATACCAGAATTTGAGCCTTGGACATAAGAACTAAAGGCCAGCACATTCTCCGTCAGCACCATGTCACCCAAATCATTGAGAGCCTGCAGTGCTTTCTGCTGGGCAACATGTGCCAGTCACACTTGTTCATTGGCTGATCAAAACTAGAACTTGCTGTGCTATTGTCTAACAGGTAACTGTAGAAATGCCTAAAGTATGATCTATGTCAGTGGCTCTGCCAGCTGTAAGATGTTGTTATATACTGGAAACTGTCAATTCAGTTGCGTAAAAACCTTGTCACTTTGCACATTTGTCATATACTACCTTCGCATACATGTGTGTGTATTCTTCACATAATGATTTTGAGTTCTAATAAGGTTTCATTTTGGGTACTATTGGCCAAAGGTTAGAGACGCTTTTGACTGCAGACTCCAGGGTTGGAATCTCCTTTAGCTCTAATCTGATCTGTGAATGAATTCTTTTGTGATACAAAATTTGTGGATTGCTTAAAGAAATTAATTTAACCAAAATAGAATGACAGAATAATTTTGTTCCACACAGACAGACAAGGTGAAACATTTTCTTGAAAGAATTCTCGGTTTAAAGTAATTTTAAGGTGTCCTGCATGCCAACTTACAAATTTTTTAAAAGATATTATGGTTCTGTGGAGCAATCTATCCGCCTTACTCATGGTTTTACCTTTTCATATGCATGGGCATCCGCAGGAAGTTTTGTAGGAGGGTGCAAAATGACGTTTGTGCATGGAATTTTTAAAATAAGTAATGGTCAAGGACTTTACCTAAATAATTAAGTGTTTTTTGCATTGAAAATCGTGTTGGGACTGTTGTAAAAATCATAATAATCAAAAGATTTTATTTTTTTTTAAATAAATGCACACAATCCAGAGGGGGTAGCAAATGCTCTGCCTTGTTCCCTTGTGTGGAAACCCATGTTCATGTGGCATACATGGCAATAGAGGCCACGTTGATTACAATACCAGTATGCACGTTGAAGACTTTTTTAATAATAATAATAATACATGTAATACATGGCTTGACAAGAAATTGTGAGTTTCAGATTACATATCAAGATTCAAACAACAAACTATCAACATAAAGAGAGCATTTTGCAAAATGCTTTGAAAGCAACTGAAGGTCATTGTTTCAAAATATTTTGGGTCAATCTGTCAAAGTTACGTTATGGTCAGAACACTATTTCTGCTACTCGTAAAAATGTCGGCTGTTAAATTCACCATATTAGTTAAGTTTGTAGCGTTTGGTTTTTCAATACCTTCTTTTTCAGGTTTCAAGGCATTTTGTTGCTAGCACGTCATCAAATCACTATACCTTTTCATATGCATGGGCGTCCGCCATGAGTAAGGCTCTAAAAATGTTTCAAGCTTTACCAATTCACAAGTCCGTTTGATTTGTAATGCACAAAATGAAGTCGAATTGTGAATTACAAAGATTTTTCAAACAACTATTAGCTGTGGTGATGATGCGTACATTTTAACATTTATCACTAAGATATGCCAGTGAGTACATTAGAAATCTATATAGAATTATAATTTTGTTTATCACTGTTTAACTTGAATTAGTTTGAAGCAGAAAGCACATGTATATGAATCCTTAAATCGTTATGTACAAATAACCGCAAATGTCGACATAAGGAAATAGCAGCAAATTCATACGCATGCTTTGCTTACTATGTAGGAATATTTTCAGCATTATGTAACATATGGTATGATTATGTCACTGTCCAAGTACTGGTGATTGAAAAAATGTGTAATACTTCGTAATAGTCACTTGAGTGCAGTGGCGATTTTATTGCACAGTAATAAATTTAATGGTCATTGCCTTTGCACAATTATATAAACAAAACTCGTTACTGCGTCAAGTTGGTCCACACTCAACCGAGTCCTTGCTGTTATGTAACCAAAGCAGTTTATTACTTCTTGTTCACAAAATGTGATAATGTATGATTTTGTTAGGAGCCACTTTGTATAGATGTGTGAATACATGTATTGCATCATTTCAGATAGGCTAATGTGTAATCAAAGTAGGTGTATTTTTATTATTCTAAATAAACGATAAATCAGCACTTGGGACTTGTAGCATCTAGGTGTTGTGTATACAAGATTTGTCTTGCCCTGGACTGTCATAAACTCAGTCAGTCACTGGGATGTGCTTCGAGGAACATTGTTGTTTTAAGTCCTGTTCTAGGTTGATCCACTGCTTGTGGTTGTGGATACCAGGTGGTAGGCTGTTCCAGACACACAGTCCAGCAACAGTGAAACTATGTGGGCCATGTGCATCTCGTTGCTTGAATATGGAGGTCGCTGAACGTAAATGACACCAGTTGTGAAATGAAGAAACCGGCATGCATAATATATAATCTGGTGAAGCTAGTTGTAGATGGGTAACCTGTCTTGTACTTTATACAGTAGCTAATAGGAAGTGGAGTTGATCACCTAGTTCAGTGATGTGGTTGCACTTTCGCTTATGGGTGATTAGACGAGTGGCAGCAGTCAGAACGGAAAGTAGTTTTTCAGGTGTGATGTAATAATGCCAGACAAGAACACTGTTGTAGTATTCAAGATGACTTGTGATGAAGGCATGATCGCCTTGGCGACATCAAATGATATGCAGCTAACAGAGATTGTAATTGTAATTCATAACTTCTGTTGCTTCGGTGTCTAATGCACAAGGCATCAACTGATGGCACACCAAAACCAAGCTGTAGTAAGGTCAATATCCAGAAGATCAGTCCGTAAGATGTGGTAGAATGTGCGGTATATGAATGTTAGTTCATCATCACGTAGAACTCCCTAGATCTCACAAAGTGCAGCTTCATCTGACAACTTTTATGGTTGAACCATATACACTTCTAAACTGAGATAGGTTAAGAAGCTGTTGGCTCGTACCAGAACATAGAAACTACCCTGCCAGCATTTCCATGGGCAGTAGATGGAATCTATATGGGCTTTATATGGTCCATTTGGGAATATGGGTCGTATATGGGCATTCCGGCAGAGTGGGTCTTGTCCACGTACAGCTTTAGATGTTTTAACATCGTACTGCTGCTCAACATGGAGGTTGTGGAAAATGAGTAGAGTCAATGAAGAACTGACTATAGCTGACCTTGTGAATTCTTCTGATTGCCAATTATTTACAACTATTAAGCAGGGCAAGAATTTTTGGGGGGTTCAACCCCCTATTCTTTCTTAGGACCACCACAATTAAGTATTCATTGTACACCCCAGGGGGTCGTTTCCAACACCCTCAGTTGTGCTATTGTGATTTAGCATTATTTGACTTTGAAGTCTCTGACAAAGAGAAGAAATTTCCTTAGTGTATCATGTATGCATTTTTGAATTTTCTCAACAAAGAAATTTACTTTTGATTCCAGTCTGACTTGCAAAACTGCTGGCGTTGAAATCAGCTGCTTTCAAATTTCGTTGACATCAGTTTGCAGAATATGGATAAAATATTCAACTCCACATGGTCCAAAGTCTAACCCCGCTCCCAGTCCCCTCTGTCTTTTGTACAACTCTCACACTGCTATTATGAACAATCAAGATCACGCCTTTGGGGGTCGTCCATAAAGGACGTCCTCAAAATATGTCCTACTTTGGACCCTCCCTCCCCCTTGTCCGCATTTGACATTACCCTCCCTCCCTCCCCCTTTGTGGACGTCCGCACGTCTAAGCCAATTTTTAATGTCCTCATCATTATTTTTACAATTATTCCACAGTACCTGTACACGTTTAAGTGATAGTTTGGGTTTCATATAGCAGAATGTGCTGTAATAAAAGTCTCCTTAAAGTCTCAGTAAAGGTTATACCATTGATGAGGTTTTAGGCAATCACTTCACTGACATTTTCGTCTTTCAGGGAAGGTTGAAACAATGTGGTGTTTAAAATATTATCAAATTTAAAAGTTTAGATGCGGACGTCCGCACTGGTCATAACCCTCCCTCCCCCTTGTCCGCATTTGTCCGCATTTCGATTACCGCTCCCTCCCCCTCATTGCGGACGTCCTTTATGGATGACCCCTTGACCTCTTCTAGCACAAGTCCATAAAACTATATTCATTGCGTCCCCAGAATCACCAGTACTGTCTTCCAGTTAGACAATAGAGACTTTATTTCCCAAACACATATCAACATTATTTACTTCTCAAAACACGAACTTAGTTCCATGCTGCGGGTAGCGGTGACGATCATATCTGTTGGTTAAGGTAGGAGGAGGAGAATTGGGCGAACATGTACAATCGGGATGCCTAAGTAGGGAGGGGGGATAGAGTAATGGTAACACTCATGGCCAGGAGAGCAGCAGGAGAGTCGCAGTATGTAATTCGATTCCCGCAACCCTCTCGGGCGGGTGGGTGCCTTGCATGGCTGCCATAACGTGTGTTTAGTTAAGATATTGATAATTGTAGGCCTCAGTGGCGTGGCTAGCTTTTTTGGACCCGGGTGCAGAAGGTTCCGCATGGGCCCCTGTTTGGTCTTGTAAAGCCTGTAGCCTTGCGTTCATACCAATATTGTGGGCCCCTGGAGGGCGTGGGCCCGGGTGCCTTGCACCCCCTGCACATATGATAGCTACGCCACTGGTAGGCCTACTGTCATGTCTAATCTTACTGCGTTTGTCGGTTTGAATTAATAAAGAAATTTATTTTTTTACATCAATTACTACTGCGTGCCCCTTGTGAAGATGGCCTGCGTGCGCGCTCGTGCAGGAAGCTTAGAAACCAAGTAAAGGTAGGTCTCGAAGCTTTGATACCAAACGGTATTGCAAATATATCGAAGTCATGAAATGTACGGTTAATAGACGTAGAGGCCTAGTGCTATGCTGTGTCGAGTCAAGTATTGTCGAATGCTGCCGAGAGGTCAAGGAGGCTGAACAATGTAGGCCTAGACTTAATAAGAGAGTCGGTCAGAGCCTCTGATAAGTAGAGATCTAAAGTAATCAGTAGGCTTTCCTAGAGCGATCAGGATGTGATAAGCAAATGGAAAATGTCCATCCTGCACAATGCAGATTGTAATAGTAGGCTAATCAACATTCGACAAACACACACACGTCTAAGCAATTGTAGATATAGAGTGTGGGTCAAATGTGGTAGGCCTATGGTTGCGCACTGCAAAGTTCTGCAAAATTAGGCCTAGTTTTGAAATTAAATAAAATGTCATAAAAATTGTAACAGACAATACAACGCATATTAAATATAATGTTCTGCTTATGCAGGCAATTGTTAATTGCCTACAAATAATTATTCGTCTAATTTCATCATGGAACCGCATAGGCCTACGATTGTTATGTAGGGCCTAGGCCTGAACACGACGTTATATTCCTATGCCGCTAGAGGCGCCACGCTCCGTTTGCCGTAACTAGTCACATAAGAACCAAAACACAAATTACAACAATTTAATCAAACTTTAACTATTAAAGTTTTGCGATTATTAATTGCAATATTCGAAGTGTTTTAGTGTTGTTTACTTTTTCTGCAAACGCGGAATTGTAATAGTTATTGCTACAAAAAAAATAAGCCTCCTTAAACATCTTTTTTATTTATAAGGCAATTTCGAGATAGGAGCTTTAGCGCTTCTCGGTCTATTGACTAAAGATCAAAGTGTTTCACTATGTACACTATGTACATGTGAAAAATCGTGTACCTGGCCCTGAGGGAGGGGGCTAAAATTGGGGGTCCTGGTGTACAATGTACACCTGTACATGGTGACATTTTCTTCTGGTCGATAGCCAGAGGCAATAAAAAAACAAAAATAAAAGAGAAATAAGAAATACAAAGCGTTAACTAGAGTCAACAGCAGACCAGCTCACATTTCATCAAACTGACTATAAAGTTGAGTAATGAGTTGAGATCATATTTCCTGTACAAAACCATGTACTCTTTGGCCCCAGAATTGTTTTCCATAGTCTATTTATGTATACTGATTTAATCTTGTTTAGTATACTGTTGTCACCAGTTGATGATTATATGATTGTATCATTGTATGTATTATGATTTATGATTAATGCAAGTAGGCCTAGGGTAACCCTGATAGCGCAACCTCATGTTCCTTATGGGTTTACCTATTGGCGCCGTTGTATGCAGTGGCGGCGATCTTGTCTGAGAGGTGGGGGGGGACAAAGTCGGCCACGATCTCGTCGACAACCTTTTTTTCTTTTCTTTTTTAAATCTTGTCCCCCCAAAAAATTTTCCCACTTCATCTCAAAAATTTTTCCTTTCATCTCCGAAAAAAGTTGATGACTTTTTTTTTAGTCCTCAACCTTACTTTCATCACATTTTCCTGCTGAATTCATCTCCTATTACATAATTTTATCTCTTTTATTCTTTCAATTTTGGGGGGGACACTTCTGCTAAAAGACTACTTTTCTGCTCAAAATTGCACTGAAAACTCGTTTTCGCCCTCACACACAGTTGCATTTGTTGACCTTTTTTCGTGTATCTTCAAAATTTGGGGGGTCCGATGCATGGCGTGTCCCCCCACTCCTAAAGGTGGGGGTCCTGTCCCCCTCGACCCCCCCCCCCGGGATCGCCGTCCATGGTTGTATGTGACTGTTTGGAAATGCATTTTCTTACATGGTGATCAATAAAAAACAATCTGAATCTGAAAAAATCTGAAGTTTGTCTAAATTGCGTCTATGTCAGTTTATTGTTTATATTGATTTATATTATAGAACTTATAATAGAAGTCAGACTAGCAAGCCAAAGACGAAAGCTAGGCCTACAAGCTTGAAGCAGATATTCAAACAATGGATTGTAATCGTCGTTTAAACTGATATTGTGATTGTCGATCCAAATATTATCGTATATCGTATGGTAATCTCCGAACTTCTAAAGCGCCACTCGACCAAGCGCAGGGCACCAGCCTATTCACGAGCTCTCCGTCAAATCAAAGGGGAGGTTTCCAGAAGAGTGGTCCAAAGGAAGTCCGAGTCCAGTTTCCAGGGGTCCAGATCAAGACAGGAGACAGAGCAGCTGTTAAGGCGGGTGTTGTTTAGGGCGAAAAGAATTGGAAGGCGGAGAATCAGCAGATGAGTCAGAGTAGGTAGGCCCTACTTGAAAAGATGAGACTTCAGTTTCGAGTGTAAAGCCCGGGGATGATAGCTAGAGGAACATGATCGGGGAGGATGGAAGACTGGTTGCAATGACGATGGAGGAACCGATAGAGAATCTGCGGAATTCAGGCAAAGTTCAACTTTAACCCGGTTAACTACGTCCGTTGTGCCTAGACTATAAACCCACAGGCCTATTTTAGCGCATATGCGGTGCATTTAGTTATATTAACCTGAGCTTTATAAATATTCTAATAAGGAGTTAAGGACCAAAACAAATTATAGAAATATGATTAATCAAGTGCGCAGCCTCATTAAGGCAGGCACCCCATCAATCAAGGAACCGGTTGGCCTCTCCAGACTAGACGGGAAAAGACCTGATGGTCAAACCCATGGAACAGAGGGCGTTCCCTAATTTGGGATGTAATAATTAGGCTATTGACACTTTTGCGCCATCATGCTTAGCAGAGGCATCTACAGCAAGGGGGGAGCTGCAGAAATAGCCGCAACTCGAAAGAAGTTCAAATACGCGGAGCTATTGACCAGATACTGTTTTCAATCGCAATGGAAACGATGGGACCCATGGACCACGAAGGCCTGGCTTTTATCAAAGAACTCGGCCGACGGTTGACAAAAGTATAGGAAAATCCTCGAGTAACCTTCTTCCTGATCCCAAAAATATCCATTAGGCTACAATCCAGAGGTTCAATGCTATCGCGTGCCTAGGCACGATGGGAAACCAGAATTCTGATTTTAATGCTACTGGATAATAATAATAATAAATAATAATAATACTTAGTATCTGACTTGAGATATTAGGCCTATATATATCTCGGGAAAATAATAATAATAATAATAATAATAATAATAATAATAATAATAATAATAATAATAATAATATTAACAGAGAGACTACGTTTCTTTATCAGCGCTTATCTATGGCGATACAACGCTTCAATGCTGTCGCTTTTGTTGGCACCTTTTGCACTGATAAAACCATCTGCGAAGACTAGCCATTCCAGAACAATGCCCCCTAATTTTTGAACTCCCGAGGGATCATATGTACCTCGGGGAAAAAATAATAATAATAATAATGGTAATAGTAACAACAACAACAACAACAACAACAACAACAACAACAACAACAACAACAACAACAACAACAACAACAACAACAACAACAACAACAACAACAACAACAACAACAACAACAACAACAACAACAACAACAACAACAACAACAACAACAACAACAACAACAACAACAACAACAACAACAACAACAACAACAACAACAACAACAACAACAACAACAACAACAACAACAACAACAACAACAACAACAACAACAACAACAACAACAACAACAACAACAACAACAACAACAACAACAACAACAACAACAACAACAACAACAACAACAACAACAACAACAACAACAACAATAATAATATATACATCCGCACGGATGGCAAGAAACCGGACGGCATTACCCTCGTCCCATGGAGGGCGGGTCGGAGTCTGGTGTGGGACGCCACAGTTGTGGACACGCTCGCGGCATCTTACTTACCCGCTACAGCCATTCAAGCCGGAGCGGCTGCCGAGCTTGCTGACAGCAGAAAGAACGCAAAATACAACGCGCTCCTTCATACTCATTTCTTCGTCCCGCTGGCCATGGAAACGCTTGGCCCCATAAACAACAGAGGCCTTGCTCTCATTGCAGACATTGGCCGCCATCTCACTCAGATTAGGCCTACAGGCGAAGCCCGATAGACCAGTTTCCTGTTTCAACAACTGTCGGTGACTGTCCAGCGGTTCAATGCTGTGGCTTTCAGCGGTTCTTTCACCAAATCGCTTCCCGCGATCAAAGAAATAACAGTTTCAGATCAATAATAATAATAATAATAATGATGATGATGATGATGATGATGATGATGATGATGATGATGAGGAGGAGGAGGAGGAGGAGGAGGAGGAGGAGGAGGAGGAAGAAGAAGAAGAAGAAGAAGAAGAAGAAGAAGAACAAGAACAAGAACAAGAAGAACAAGAAGAAGAAGAATAACATGTACACTAGTCTCGTCACTCACCTGAACGTAGACCTGCGAATTCTGTTGTGCTGTTAACGCTAAGTATTTCCAGCTGTTGTTCTGTTGTTGACTCCATTTAGCCTAACGCTAAGTATTTCTTATTTCTTTTTTATTTTTTTTGTTTCTTGCCTCTGGCTATTGACCAGAAGAAGTGTTACCATGTACAGCCAGGTGGACTGGACTGTCCTGGCAGGACCCCCGAATTTTAGCCCCCCTCCCTCAGGGCCGCAGCACACGATTTTACTCATGTACATAGTAAACACTTTATCTTGATCAACAGACCGAGAAGCGATAGCGCTGTAATCCGAAATTGCCTATCTATATTTTAATTGACGTAACTAAAAAAGGTTTCAATGAAGGTCATCTTTATGCAGCATTAACTATTACAATTCAGCTTTTGCAGAAATAAAGTAAATGCAACACTTAATAGCACTTAAAATATTGCAACTTTTAATACCAAGTTTTTAATGGTTTCTGTACACTTTGATCAGATATCAGTAATTTGTTTTGGTCCCTATGTAACATCGTGTAACTGGTTATGGCGTAGCGCCCCTAGCGGGAAAAATTTATAACGTCGTGTTTACATGACGCATGCGGTTTCTATGATGAAAACAGACGAATAATTATGTTTAAGCAATAACAATTGCCTGTATAAGCTGAGCATGATATTTAATATGCGCTGTAGTCTGTTTTTACCATTTATATGACATTTAATTTAATTTTAAAGCTAATTTTGCAGAACGTTTGGCAACCACGTTCAAGTCGACTGAATGGTCTTAGCGTGATGACAATGAAGTGGCGGCGTTAACAGTAGAATGTTAATAGACCTATACAGACATGAATAGCCTAATAGGCAGGGACGTCATTTGGGGAGCAAGGGGGGGCATTTGCCCAGGGACGTCATTTCAGCTTTTTTCAGGGGGGCAAGGACGTCAAAAAGAGGTAAAAAAAATTTTCACGCTCCGCGCGAAGAAATTTTACACTTTTTGAGTGTTTCTTGACTTTCTTCAAAACCTTTCGGGGCAAAAAATGCATAATGTGCCGCTCCCACTGTCAAAGAGGTGTTATCTTGTGAAAAGAACATGTGCAGACTCTAGTTTTGTTAATAGCACATAATAATTCCATGAATTTGAGTATCATTGTTTTCTTTTTTACCCCTTTCTTCTTCCTCTTTTTCTTGTTCTAGCTTTTTCAGTTTTTTCAAAAATCAGGGGGGGGGGCAAATGCCCTCTTGCCCCCCCCAATGACGTCCCTGCATTTGCCCCCCCCTGTTTTTTGAAAAAACTGAAAAGGCTAGAACAATGACGTCCCTGCTAATAGGCCTATACAAAACCCCTTCTTCCCATCTTACGGACGTCCTTAGGCTAACCGACAACCCATAGGACAGAATGTAGTGTTGCGTGGGAAAAGCACTTTTACATTACCGTTTAGAAATTTCAAACTGAAAGTGTGTAGACAGAAAGCATGATTGTTGACACGAAAAATATATCTTTAAGCTTATACAATGTAACAACAGAAAGTGAACAACGTTTAGGGCCTACTTATTTTTTTGTCGTCATACATTGACTGCTACACAGCATAGGCCTATCGTCAAAATATTAGCATTATAGCATTATATAGGCCTATAAGTTTTTGGTCCGCAAAGGTTCACCAGTCACTCTGGTACAGAGTAAAGCAGGGAGGCGACCTGACCGACGACTCTGATGAGCGTAGACTCGGATCCGACCTGGGCTGGTGAACCAAAGTCCTCCGTGCCCACCTTCTCGTGGTGCGGACCGTTAGTACCCTTCCTAGGAAGTACTCTTCCTAGGAGGGGGAACGAACGGGCACGGCAGGCAAAACCAGGGGAAGGCAATGGCAAACCACCCCTGTTAATCATGCCAAGAAAATCGTCATGCCACACACCAAACCACGCCGATGGTCGCGGATGGAGGGACTCCCAGGCCGGAGCGCTGAGGTGGGACTCCCAGGCCAAAGCGCGACTCAAGGGCTACTGGGAGAAGTAGCAAGACGGCAACGGAGACTGTGTGGCATGACGATCGCTAGGGCTCCTAGAGCCGACGGCACAAAGAGACAAAGAGATAAGTTTTTGGGTGCGTCTAACATTAGACGCTTCTTATGGACAAACACCCTCATCAACTTTATGTCTGCCTGTCTGTGTGTCTGCCTGCCTATCTGTTTCTGTGTCTGCCTGTGTGTCTCTCTGTGTGTATCTGTCTCTGTGTCTGCCTCTGTGGCTAGCTATAAGTAGATTGTGTAGTTTATTAATCAATCAATCAATCAATCAATCAATCAATCAACTGTGCATTTATATAGCGCCCCTTAAAGGAAACTCTTCAGAGGCGCTCCCAGCCCAACCCCGGCGAAAGAGAACAGTTTTTAGAGCAGAGAAGAAACGGTGGACGAGCCTCGAGGAAGAGACCGCAGCTCAGGAGGAAGCTCTGTTAAACTCTATGCAAGCGCGTATATATAATAGAATCCAATTTAAATTATAAAGTTTTATTAATATTGATAAAATGGTAGACTTTCTGTAGTTTGGAACTTTGGATAGCTAAACCAAACATTTATATTAATGTGTCAATTGCTAGATGGCGCAAAGCAACAAAATGACGTCATTTAGTTGACCCTAGCAATATTGTATTCACTGGTTGCATTGATAATATTCACGCACTAAAACAGCGAACGTTGTCGCAAAGGATGCGAACTAATACTAGTACTCACTGATCTAATTAAAGATTTTTAAATGACGCGATCACTTGGCGGTGTCATGTAACCTGCTACTTTTGTTGGATTATCGTGACTTTACTCCAGAAAGTTTGGCGTATTATGTTAATACCATATGTAAGATATGTAGGATATAGATTGTGTACGGTTAACTAGTGAGAGCGGTACTCTCCTCTGCGTTGTTTTATGATTGCCGATATAAGCGGGTCGTTGAATATAAACAAGGTGAGAAAGTTTATCATGGATTCTTATAGCGTCAATTTTAAGTCAACAGCGATTTGATAAGTTATTGCCTTTGTATGAAATGCAATTATTGAGCGAAGAAGTACTGTTCGTTTTGTTGACGCAGTATTTGTAAACGCTCGTTAAATCATTTTATGTTTATCGCGTTTTTCGAGAAAGTTTAGAGGGTTTTAAATAAACTGGGGATTTTAGTTCGGTTGTTGGTATAGAAGATGTGAATTGCATGTAGCGAAATAAGTATGTAAGTTGGGACTTAAGTAATTTAGCAAGTAATCTTTCTTTGCACAGAACTGATGCCCACACTTTACAGGCAATAATAACATAAGAAAGTGCAGTGAACAGTGATTAATTATGTTAAAGTAGCATAAAGTAACATAACAGTAAAAGTAAAGTATTGTAAAGTAACACAAACAATAGTTCAAATAACCTTTCATGAGTTCTGTCCAGAACAACTCAAAACTCACTATTTCTCATTGGCTTTCAAGAATTTGGATATATCTAACAGCTCTTCACCTGGCGATTGACTAACCGGGTCTCTGATTCACATTTTTGTGTGACCGTGAGCACGTTAAAAAGTTTGTAATAATAATAATAGGGAACTAAGCTACAATATGAAGGTTTGGGCTCAACAGGAATTTGGCATAAAGGAAAAAACTTATCCCCATCTGCCCTTATCCCCACCTGCCCTTATATGCTACATTTATGAAAATCCATTCATGAAAACGAAGTCAAAGCCTGCAAAACTTTATACCAATGAGGCCATGACATCTCTAAGGATTGGCATAGGTGAAGGTGTTGATCTTCTCCTAGAACGTGGATACTGTAAAACCATGTCTAAATTTTGACTTGAATTGGAGTGCTTTGCTGTACTAATTAATTGGATTGGCTGGCTAACTGGTTGGTGGGCTGACTGTCACGACTGGATACATTTAATGATTACATTGGGTTATGTTTAATTCCTTCATGACATTTTTCACTAGGTGTTCCTCAACATGAATTCCCACTATGCTTCATGCAAGCTTTCCTGGTGCTGTTTGTCTATCACTTTGATGTGGTTCACCAGACCAAAGTAACGGTCCAAAATTGAAAGCTGAAAAGTTCTTAAGAAGCGAACTGCCTGAATTCTCTCAATAGCTGAAAACTATTCTTTTTGATGTTGGGTCGGTGAGGAGTGTTGCAGAGGAGTTTCCTTCAAGCAGTGCTGTATAAAAATTCAATTGCAGTACCTTCACGAAGTTCTTGTAGAGTGGTGTATAAATAACCATATACATACATTACATTACATGAAGTGCACAACAGTGTAGTTTTTGGCTTGTTGGGATTCAAATCACCACAAATTTAGGCCGATATTCAGGGGTTTCTGTTCCACTTGGTCTTCCCCAGCAACTTTGTGTATAAAATGAGCATGCTGGTTCTTGGGGCTTCTTTTCTTTCAGATGCCTTCATTTGTGTGTCACCCAGATTGTGAAGCGAGTGTTGAAAGAAGCATCGGTAAATTCAGAAACGATGGTGCATAAACCAACCCACCAATTTTGTCATTGAGAGACAGGACTTCGCTTGTCTCTACTGTTTTAACTCAGACCTAACAATATTTAATGTGAGGAAGCACTATACTAGTAACATATATTTATGAATTTAAACTTCTGCAGAATGTAGTTCTAAGACAACATGATGAAATGCGTATCAACTGCAGCACATTTTGCTTGTCGTGTCTAAAAAACACAAGCACATACAAACAATTAAATGAGATTGGCATGTTCAGAAGTAATTTCTAATCACTCTTTAACTCTATGGTCAGTGGTTGATGAGATGTAACATTTTTGCCCTTTAAAACGTGAAATGGACCCAAGAACATCTGGTGGTGGTCTAAAGGAGGGCTACAAATAGCAGGTATACAAAGGCTGAATAGCCTGGCCTCAGTATAAATCATCTTCGTTATAACACGTTACTTGATACGGCTGCAAAGGTAACAATACAATGCATTTCGTCTGATCGCATGACTGACAGTCCAACCAGTCCATGGCCATTGATTTTTGATTGATTGATTAATTCATTCATTGGTTTGTATCATAGATTCAGTGGAGTATGACTTTGGTTATAGGATATAATAATAAAAATAAAAATAATAATAATAATAATAATAATATATTTGTGTTTATTCACAAACTCGCTGACAAACTGCAGTAAGTTACATTGGTTTAAGCACAGATTTTTTATTGGGATAAAGGTAATCATTGTGGCAGTAATGATGAGAAGTGTGGCAAGTGATGATGTTTGTTGGTTAACCCAGAATGCAATTATAAAACCATAGGCAAATCAGAATAGTTTAAAAGTGAGGAAAGCTAGAAAAAATGACAGAAACAAGAGAAAGTAAGACAAAAATGAACATGAATACATAACAACAGCAGCTATATGCATGTAACTATGAATATGTGAGTATAGAACATGAATAACAACAGCATCTTACAACACCCACATGTGTGACTGTGTTATTCCAGCAATCGTAGCTAGCAACTGGATGTAAGATATGAGGCTAATCAAGTTCTATGCTGTTTCTCATGGACTGCTGACATCCGGAAGCCTTTTTTCTCAGTCATTAAGTTATTCTGTCTACAAAAATGATACTTAGTAAGACTGGATTGTATGGAGTTCGACTCAGATACGTAGCGGATCAAAGTGCTTGCTAATTGAGAAAATATTCCATGCTGTTCAGTGGCCAACAGGCGACGCCTGCATTGCATGCATTTCTGTGTTATGCATGGCAATGCACCTGTTTATTCTTGATCCCGAGCGAAAGCCAGATTCCGCGAATTGAAATATATCACTCGGCAGTTTCTCCCTGGCTGATCAGCTTATCTGCCTGTATATTTATAACTGGAAGTCAATAGCCAGTCATTGCCCGTATAACTGTTTTTGAGATAAAGAGAGGAAATAGTATCTGTTCGTTTAGATGTTTATTACACTGGAATGGAGATGGGTAGATTTCCCGAAGTCTTGTCTGCAGCGAGGAGAGTAAAAGCTTTTCTAAATTCAGAGTACATCGCAGAATTTCTGGGATAAATTCTGACTGGTTGAGGAGAAATACACGACAAACTATAAAACAGAATGGAAGCTTAATTTCATGAAATTTTCTGTGGTTGAGGTGAAATACACAACCAACTATAAAACAGAATGACAGCTTAATTCATGAAATTTTCTGCGTTGCACTTTTAATGTTGCAAACTGAAGTGGCATGTATTAAATGCGTGACAAAAAATAATGAAATCATGATGATCAGTCAAGAATTGTTTGTTAACAGCAGAAATGTAACCAGAATTGTAATTGTAATCGAACATTTATATTCACCAGTAGAAGAGCAAACTAATCATGGGCACTTTCTGCGCTAGCCTAACAAGAAATTGCATAGAAAACTACAAAGGTGTCCCGTGGCTGGCTGACGGGAAACCTCATCGAAATAGACACTTTTTGTTTACAAGCAGTTGTTATTAGTAACTTCTACTGCGCCAGTGGCTAATGCACAAGGCATCATCGATGGTGCAATTATGGCCACAGTAATCATAATTGTAAGTGCTCATTTTCAAGAGGGCTCCTGAGGGTGCTTCCAACCAGACAGCACAGGGCCACACTCAAACTGATTGGTCTTCAACCACTGTCAAACAGATGCTGAGAGAGTAGATTAAGCTCTTGTTGCAGGTTGTATTGCAGCCTGCTCCAGAAACCATGGGACATTATGTTGCTGTCACCATGGGATACTATGTTGCTGTCACCATAGTGCACCATGTTGCTGTCACCATGGGACACCATGTTGCTATTACCACAGGAACTGATGTGCTCAATGCTATTTTAGGTTGGATAATGCACAATTCATTTCATGCATCTGAATAAGTTTTTCTCTGATTTCAGGTACAGCATACGGACATTTTCCTATAGGTTTGCAGTTGCCCCGAGCGGCTGGCTGTTGGCTCGCTTCTAGTGATGTTGACACCGTCTGTCTGGATTACAGTGACGGCTTTACTCGAGCTTGGGGCCCAGTTTGGCTCCTGCACCCAGTCTTCACAGAATGCCAGAGGTACGTGGGATGTACTGATTTATGTAAATGACCTAATTCTGCACACACACACCCACAAACACACACAAACACACACACACAAACATACACACATACAAACATACACACGTACATTCACGCATATATACATACACACATAAATACATACATGTTGCATACATATATGCATATGCTTGCACACGCATGAGACTAGAAGCACACACCCTAAGCACTGAGTTTCGGTTGTGGTAGCCGAGTCAGGTTTCAGTTTAACAATTGTTAATGGTGTCATAAAGACTAATGTTAGGATGATTGATTAATTTTATGAAAGGTGTGACATGGATGGCCCACTGGCAGATTGCTACTACGTCTTGCCTCTCACCTCTTTGTCTCGGATTCAAATTCCTGCTAGTCCTGTATTGTATTGTATTTGAAAACTTATAAAGCGCCTCTACCCAGTGCCCACCAATCAGAGGCGATATTGTGACATATAGAGGTCACACTGATAGGTTGTACTGTTGTCAGATTACTGTTGTTGTTTAGCAGTTAGTTGCATTGGTAGGTTGTCCAGTTGTTGGATTGTTGTTGTTGTCAAGCCAATGGTTGCATTGGTAGGTTGTCCAGTTTTTGGAATGCTATTGTTGTTGAGTTTACACTGCAGCTTATCTTTTCACGCCAGGACTGCATGCTGAGGACTGTATAGCAGACTCTGGGGAATCATGTGATCTCTATGGTTCTCACTTCTTTGTTTGCTACTGACACCTAATGTCAGTTCTGAAACTGACACCTCCTGTCCGTTTTGAAACTGACACCTAGTGTCCGTTTTGCAGCTGCCCAGAGGAGGGCAGAGAATGTTAAAAGGGTCAGCCATCTTGGTTAAGTTGACCAGGACGATGATGGACATGCAGCTACTACTGGGGGCTTCTGTGAAAGTCTACAAAAACTGACACTAGATGTCAACAGCATAAAAAGAGTTAAAACAACATAAAATGTTTGTGATGATGTTGATGATGATGATATTATTATTTTATTACCTTTGCTTACCTTTACCGTAGCTTTACCTTAAGGACCTTAGCTCAGCTAAGATTAGTAAGACAAGACGTTATTGACACCAAGCACCAAATTCAAGTACAATTGAATTAATTCAATACATTTCAGTACTTCACTGTATAGAGTAGCAATGACTTTTAGACAACAAATACCTGGTATCAAAGGGTTATTTCAGTACTTCACTGTATAGAGTAGCAATTTTATTACCTTTGCTTACCTTTACTGTAGCTTTACCTTAAGGACCTTAGCTCAGCTAAGACAAGACGTTATTGACACCAAGCACCAAATTCAAGTACAGTACTTCACTGTATAGAGTAGCAATTTTATTACCTTTGCTTA